>ML829369.1:34062-44392 GCA_009831015.1 Picea engelmannii | reverse complement strand
CTTTGGTTGTTGTGGATTTGCAGACCCAAACTCCTGTTTGTTCTGGTGCTTAAATTTTTGCTTGATTTTAATAGCATATCGATAGGCTGCACTGAGTGATGAGATATCTAGGAAATCCATTTCAGTTTGGCTGTATCTATGTAGAGCCCCATGGTATTTCATAACCAAATTTCGTTTGGAGTCTTTGATACCCAACTTGGTGCACAAGGTATGGAAACTATTGGTGAATTCTGGAACTGATTGGCCCCTCTCTTGCCGCAATGTGGTCCATCTTATGTATTGGTCCTCATAGTTGCCAACAGGGTAGTACTGTTCCTTTACCACATCCACAAAAAAATCCCAAGTGGGCTCGACCCCATATATTCCAGACTCCTCTGTGGAACTCTTCTCCTAGTAAGTTTCCCACCAATGTTTGACATGGGGGAGAGCCTTAAGGAGTGAGAAGGTGATCTTTTCCTTGTTGGAAAAATTATGAACAGAGAAATAACCTTCTAGAAAATTTAACCATTTATCTAGGGCATCTGCATCTATTTGACCTTCAAATACGGGAATATCAAAATTAACATGTACCTTGAAAGGCGAGGTTCCTCCAAAGTGGTCGCTTGATGAAGATGCACCTGATGCTATCGGGAGGCGTTGAAGGATGTAGGAAAAATTCTCCATCATTTCGTCCCTCTGTCGCGTGAGAGCTTGCTCAAGCGACAGACTGATAGGAACGTCTGCTCCATCATTTTTCTTTTCTTCCGCCATTGAGGGTTTCTTAGGTGTGCGAGAGCGATTTTACTCAAGAGAGACAAGATCGAGACCCAACTTGCTATACTCAAACCTCGTCGGGGACATGCACTGAAAAACGATCAAGAGTAGCTTGCTCTGATACCACTGATCCAGATTATTTTCGGCACAAAATGAGAATGGAGATATAACAGAAAAATATTCAGAGATATTGCAAGAGAGACAAAAATATAACAGAGATATAGTATAAATATAACAAGAGTCATAGATATACAGTAATACATGATTTCTATTCACGAAATAAATGTACAGAGGCTGTAAAATACAGAGTGAAAGACTCGCTAGAATGGTGGTAGCTTATCTCTGAGAAGAGATGTGACGGATACTTGCATCCGTGAGAAGATGATGATTACAATGAGGCTCTAAGGGCCTTTTTAACATAAGTAAAATCCAAAAACCCTAACCCTGGAAGATGAAAATCCAAAAGGTTTGTGGGCTCCGATGGGAGTAGCTGATACGTCAACTTCCCAGGGGCATAAATTTTGCATACAATCTCCGTTTGGGGCACATGATAGCTCGTTGGAAAGATCTATCCGAGAAATACAACTTTTGGGTGAGAAACATGATCTACAATCCATGTTGCTCCCCATTTTCTCAAAAAACATCGTTTAGGGCCTCAAAATGGCCCCGGAAGTTAAAAACTGCTAAAAATAGTAAATTACCAAAATTGCCAGAAACATGTTTTGGGCCAGTTGGAGAAGGTGGGTGGCCACCGATATCCACCTGGATCATAAATATATCCTACACTTGGCTGTGACAAATATGCTCCTAATGCAATGGAGGAAGCATCAACATGAACATTGAATTCCTTACTCCAATATGGAAAAACCAAAATAGGCGTGGTGACCATTTTCTGTTTTAGTGTGTCGAAGCTCTGCTGTCATTCTTCTGTCCATTGAAACTTACTATCCTTCTTTAATAACTTTTCCATAGGTGCTTTTATCTGTGTGTAACCCTTAATAAACTTTCTATAATATCCAATGTGTCCCAATGCAGTGCGCAACTGTCTAACTGAAGTAGGAGGAGGTAGATCGACAATGATAGCAACCTTGGAAGCATCTACCAACAACCCATGTTTACACACAATGTGTCCTAACAACACCCCAAAAGGTGAAAATAAAATACACTTCTTCAATTTCAGGGCAATTTGACATTGCTTGCACTTATCCAACATTAATCTCAAACTTTCAATATGATATTTCAAAAGACTAAAAACGGTCCAGTCATTAAAGTATGCTTCCAAAAACTTATGTAAAAATTCCTTAAACGCTTCGACCACCACCCTGGAAAAGATGGCTGGTGCGTTATTCAAACCAAAAGGCATCACAGTGTACTAAAAAGAACCCCATTTTGTTGCAAACGTAGTCTTATGTTTGTCTTCCTTAGAAATTTTGATCTGGTGATAACCTGAAAATCCATCTGTGAATGAGTAAAATTCATTTCCTCCTACATTATCTAGAACTTCATCAGTAAAAGGTATAGGGAATGGGTCATGTAATCATGCATCATTCAATTTCCTTAGATCTACACAGATTCTGATTTCTCTTGACTTCTTATCCTGGACCACCATAGGGCTGATCCATTCAGATTCTTCAACTGGTTCTATGATTCCCGCTTCCAACATTCTATCTAATTCAATCTTAAGTTTTTCTTGTACTTGGGATTCAGTCTGTAAGGCCTCTGCTTGATGGGCCTTGCATCTTCTTTCAAAGGAATCTTCATATCTCCCATGGGCCCTTTTATGCCCTTCATGTCTGTGAACTTGGTTGGAAACAAGTCTTTATACTCATGCAATAGTTTTGTAATCTTACTAATAGTAGCATCATCCCAATAGTCTCCAACATTAGCACACTTAGGTGCTTATTCTGTTCCAATATTAACTTTCTTAATTTTAATGGGCTGCCCCACAAAAGGTGCTTCAATCCTTGGCCCTTCTATGTCTCTTTGTCCTTCTTTTTTTGAGATGTTCACGTTCCTAGGGTCATCATCCTCATCAACATTAATATTATAGAAACCTCATAATCGCTGAAGAAGTGCAGTCCATTAATCTTCTTCTTGTCCAAGAGGGAGGTTAGATACTTCCTTAAAGTCCTTCCATCTTACAATTTGTAAGGCCTGATCTACTGTGGGGTACTGGATTTAAAATAGGAACGTAGCTATAAATTTCTGGGTCATACCATACCAATCTGTAGTGGCTAAACACAACTCTTCTTGAAGATACCAGTTGACAGGTGTAGTATCTAGTGTGTTAAGGAACTTATGTACCCACTGTTCTTTAGGAATGCTTCTCCATGCTTCCTCACAACTTCACACATGGTTCTTAGGACAACTCTGACCTGTGTGTCAAACTTTGCAGCCTTCATCTTGGTATGAAAAGCGCACTATCATCAAGGTGCGACATTGTACCCACTCCGCGATGTTCTTCTTATGTGTTTCCCACCATCTAGCTGGCGTTGCTTTCAAGGCTTCATCTAGTGCCAACAACCTCTGTTGTATTGGTACAATTCCTTCGAATTCAATTATAAATGTCTCTAAATTATTCAAGCCATCAAATGTAGGAAGATTACTTACTTCTGTGCCAATCCAATGAACTACTCTAGTCAATCTGGCACACCTTTGCATAGAGACTTCATTCATTATGTTCTACTAATTTTCCAATGCTTCTTCTGAATTTGATGAGCATGTGCTTTCACTTCGCCAACTTAGATTTCCATCTGCTGTAGGATTAATATAATCATGTTGTCCTGCTACAAGTTTATAGATATTGTCTAGCTCATAGGTGTAGTCTTCTTCCCTTATAGGTTCTGCGTATCTGTGACCTTTATCAGGATCGAGGGGCGCAATGACCCTAAGGCCATCACCTTCAAATGTCATTCTTCTCTTTTCTAGATCAACAACAGTCAAGTTGTTGAAAGCCCAATCAATACCCAACAATGTAGGATAGGGACAACTATCATCAACTATATCAATCACTTCGAAGTCTGTAAATGTCCTCACTCCATCGATGTCTATAGAAACATGCTCTAGTCTTCCAAAGGGGCTCACCGCCTGCTGATTAGCCATCCTGAGCCTAATAGGAGAGTAAATCAATTTAGGTTTTCCCATGAGTTCCCATGTCTGATTTGTCATAAAATTTACTTCTGATCCCAGGTCGAGAACCACATAGTCCATGTCGTAGTCTCCAATTTGAGCATGAAGGTGCAGTTCCTTGCTTGTCCTCCTTTTTCTAGATACTTGATCACAACTCTACTCAGAAGAGGATCTATTCTTCCGATTTCATACTATCTTATCAGGTGTTGTAGTTCTTGCACAACTATTTCATCTTTAATCAATTTAATGCAAGTATACAAGAAGTCCACAAGCTTTCTTACCTCTTTTCCTTGCCTAAGTGGGACAAACTGATTGAATGTTGGAGGCATCTCACATTCCTTTACTTCTGGTTGTGCCCTAGATGAAGAAGCTTGTTCTCCTAAAAATTCTCTCCTTTCTTCTATGAAAGTATGCTTTTCTTTCCTTGGATCAAACAATGGCACCTTCTCTGAAGCTCTTTTGATTCCTGATCCATCAGTAGTCTTTCCTGGAGTCACCCTATCTTCTCATGTGAAAGTACCTCCTCTAATAATAACAACAACTCTGGGATCCTCACCGCAAGGTTCCATTGATATTAGTTGAACTTGCTGGTTTCCACCTCGTCTTTCCTGAAGTTTAGCTAACAATACTGGACAATCTTCAATGACATGGTCAAATGAATTATAGTAGTTGCAAGTAGTGCAAGGGTTCTGACAATCCCTTGCCAAATGACCTGGCTTGACGCAGTTATAGAAAATAATCTGACCTCGACCTCGACCCATGTCTCCTTCTCATCCTCTTCCTCTAAACCCACCACGAGGATTGAAGTTTCCTCTTCCTAGGGAATTAAACTGTGCAAAATTTCCTTCTTGCCGTAGTTCTCCTTGAATTCTATATGCATCCTTTGATCTTTCATGCATGAGGTCATAAGCTCTACAATCCTTCTCATCATGCCTCACAGATTTGTAGAATGTACAATAGATATTTGTGGGTGTCTGGACATATTTCTGCATATAATAACATTCACCAGGGAGATGTCTAGTACCTTGCAGGAGGGTACAATAGCATGATTCAAAGGGTTAGGGGCTCCAGAGGCCAAGTATTCATTAAATAAGGGACAATTCTCTTTGTCATGGCCCTCTGATTTACATATGATACACCATATGTATTCTCTTTTCTCCTTTCCTTTATCCTTCTTCATGTCTTCAACCTTTAAAGATAAACTAGTTATTTTATTCAAAATTTGACTCATACCTGGACTGGATTATCCTACAAGGTTTGCTTCTAGTTTCATGGAAATTTCTATTGCCTCAGCTTGCGAAGCGACCTTCTGTTGCAACTGAGGAACTCTAATGTGTGGAAGGAGGGTGGCGATGAACCATTCCTTATGTTCTTTGTTGGGAATCTGAAAACTTAAATGGCCTATCAAGGTCTTAAACCTCTGATCAAACTCCCAAACAGGTTCAGTTACCTTCTGCTTGATTTCTTTCAACTCTGTAATGCACTGCGACTCTAACTTAGCTTTCTTGAACTCTTCACTCAACGTAGTCTTAGTGTCATTCAATGGCTTAGGCTGTACAAATCCTGTAACAAACTTCATATACCATCTCAGTGCACGATCCCTCAAGGTAGTACTTAACCGAGCTCTCTTAACAACTTCGTCGGTGACTTTCTTAATGCTCCATACAACTTCGCATAAAAACCAGTGCTATTCATGATCCTCAGATCCGTCTCCCCTAAAAATGGGTAACCTCATTTAATATTCCATGGATATTCCTTGTTTTCCCAACTGAATATGTACTAAACTTCTTGTAACAATGCTCTGAATGCTCTGATTACTCTGGTTACTCTGGTTACTTACTGTTGCTAAAAAAACAAGAGGAGTAGCAATACTTACTTCGACAGTAGGTGCAGTCTTTGAAGTTTCTGGTTCTTCTCGGTGAAGTTCCTCAGGATCTGCTTCCTCTGCCCTTGTGAACTCTGAATATTCTTCGTTTGATCTCCTTGCTTCTTCTCCACTGTAGAAATCTTCATCTTATGCCAATGGCCCATAACTCTTCTTAAATAGGTTTGCAAGAGGAATATTTCTAAATGATATCCCACTACGTGTATGTCCAGCTTCTGCGTCATTGTTGTTGTCTGAATTCCTGAACATTAGCTTCAAACTCCAATTGATTACTGTATCTTCAAGATATTATTCTCATGCAATAACATCCTAATCTTCAGCACTTTCCTCTAGGTCCCTTGAAGAAATATCTCTCTGCTTGGATATATGATTCCACTCCGTCAATAGAAAATTTAGTAATGTATCCTCCAATAGTGCTATCAAACTAGAGATCCACTGCTCTAGACACAACGTTATCGACTCTCTTGAATTTATTAATCATCGCCGCTGTCCAAACCACATGTGGTCTAGATATGATTTTGAACTGAGTGTTTTCTAATATGGCTATCCACTCGTACAATTCCTTGTGAACTCCTCCAAATAAAATCTCGTGCATGTCAATAAAGATGTACCTCCCCAACCAGTCTTCTGTACTAATAATAGGGTTCTTGTTTTGAGATTCGGTGAAGTCCCTTTCATGTTCTTCTATCCACTGATGAATCTTTGTCTTTGATGGGAACCACCTTGAAATTTTCTCAAGAAGATCACAGTCCCAACAATAGAACCATTTTTTGGTACAGGGGAACACCCAGGGTTCAACTCTTAATAACACACCAACAAACCCTAACTACTGGCCCTTTAGACAACACCCACGAAGCAGATGAAGTCTCACCCGAAGTAGCAATATGGGGAGGTGCAGGACACAGGTGTATACAACCAGGGGAAATGAAAAATGATTCCATAACAACAATGCAATATAACCTAGAGGTTCTTTAACAATCTATACCTAGCCTCCTGAAGTTAGTTTATACCTCCTATATTTAATGGTGAACACAACCATGCAATAACAATATAATAGATAGAAAATAACACAACATCAACCACAAAGAACAACAATATTTATGTGGTTCACCCTCTACCTAGGGCTACGTCCAAAAAACTGTGTTTCTTGATATAATAGATGAAAACATACAATTCTATCTATGCAGTTAGCTGCAAATCCTTCTCTCTCTTCATCTTTATCTCCCCTCCCTGCACACCCAGCTACAGGGTTGATCTTCGCACTCAGCTGAAGATCCAAAATACAAGAATGCGCTACAATAGAAACACTTCTATATCTCAATATTGCTATCACAAATCCCCCTCCACTCTTCTAGACCTCTATTTATACATTCCACGACTCTTAGAAAACCCTAGACCGAAGCCTAGGTGCCAAAACCCTAGGTACCAAAACACACATTTTAAAGGCTTTATCGACCTGTTCTTACTTTTTCTCCGTGAGGTGCTCCAAATCACCCATTGGTGTCCTCTTCTGCTTGCTTACTTGTCCACGATCTATCCCCTTTGCCTTTTTCCTCCATGATAT
Source organism: Picea engelmannii (assembly GCA_009831015.1). Classification (NCBI taxonomy): domain Eukaryota; kingdom Viridiplantae; phylum Streptophyta; class Pinopsida; order Pinales; family Pinaceae; genus Picea; species Picea engelmannii. The sequence continues at coordinate 37,061 of ML829369.1, read as the reverse complement.
TCTCTTCCAATGACTTACTTTCCCTTACTTTGCTCCTTCTTTCATGCTTCTTTAACCACTTCGACCCCTCCTCAGTTTGTGTGCCTTCCGCGCACTTCATACTTTGTCTTTCTTCTTCTTTATTATTTGCTTTCTTCCTTAGTACATGACCAAGGGTCAACATATACTCAACAAGAAACAAAGAGGAGAAGACTATTGAGACTTGATAATTCGACCCCTTGATAAATTGATGAATAAAATAATAATTTTAGAACCCAGTCATCATCCTCATCATGCCATGTCATCAATGAGACACGTCTACGTGTCATCACAGGAATGGTCCACATCTTTTCCACATGTCATGAAAACCGATCCTCATCTTACCACGTGTCATCATTTGATTGGCTACCATGTCACTTCCATGTGTAACCACTTAACATTTTCCATGTGTCACCACATGGTTAGTTGCCACATGTCATGACTTCATTCATTTCCATGTGTCATATTCTCATTCACTGGTTTTCATGCCTTGGAACAACTTTGAGAATTTGGCTAAGTATGGGAGATAGGACAAGAGGGAAGGAGGGAGAGGCGGGTTGGAGAGTTTGCAGGTTCAAGGGGTCAAGGGAAGGGAGGTGACTGAAGTTAACTATGAAAGTTTTGTGAACCTGCGAACCTACGGTTGGACGAATGATCCAGAGAAACAAAGTATAGAAGGGAAATCAGTTGGACTCGTGAGCATCAGAAAAATGGTACATTTGGGAACCCGTGATTCGCATTGAGAATAAAAGTTAAGTGATGGTCGAAGTGTAGAACGTGGAAGTTGAAGTGAAATGTGAAGGCTGTAGAAAAGAGACGACAAATGTTTGAACCCACGAACATCTGAATTTGAAGAAAAATCTAAGTGTTGAGTAGTTTGGAAGAGGGGTGAAGAGAGTGTAATATGTATATAGCGGGTTGGAAAGAGAGGGAGTGTGAGAATATGAGGGAATGTATGAGTCTGCAAACCTATGAACCCGATGAGGAGATGAAGGAAGAATCCCAAAAATGTCTAAGTGTAGATACTAGTGGAGCATATGGAGAAGAGTGGTGAAAAGAGAAAAATGGTTAAGTGTGGAGATGGAAGGTGAGGAAAATAAATGATGAAAGTACTTCATAATTTGAAAATGGAGAGGAGAACATGATACTTAGGAAAATTCTTCATAATCTTCCCGTCAGACCTTTAGACCAAATCTTGAATAACTTAGGCATATAGAAACAAATTTCTGATCCGAAAAGTGCATGACCAAGCTGAGACAGAGGGTTGCAGAGTGAACTTATAAAAGTTCAAAAAATTTATTCTTTTGATATCAAGGATTTTATGAATCCAAGAGTGGGAAAATATACATGACCAAATTTTGGCCAACATGACTGAATATCAAAAAACTCTTTTTACTTGGAAATATGTTTCACTCTGAATTTCATCTAGGTTTTACAATGAAGAAGCCAATACTAAAGAATCTTCCTTCTAATTTTTATCCCTCGGAATAAAATAAATATTGAAAGAACTAGAAGCCTCGATTAATTCATTCACTCTTTTGAAATATAATTTGAGCCTTTCGTTTTTAATCTTATAATTTTGAGTGACTTCATTTATTATTAATTCTGAATCACCAATCACAATCAAATGTTCAATATTAATCTCTAATGCTAGGATCATTCCTTGAATAAAGACCTGCTATTCTTCTTTTTTATTTGCACAAGAGAACTCAAGTCTGATGGCATGCAAGTATACAATCTTGTTGAGACTTTTGAGCACAATCCCTACTTTTCTCCCTCAGCTTGAACAGGCTCCATCAAATTATGTTCTCCAATAGCCAACAAAATAATTCTCTTCATTCTTTATATCCTCGACTTTCTCCATATCAAGGATAACATAGTTCCAAATACCAACATCTTATTGATTATTTGGGTTGGTTGTGATTGATGTCAACCCTTGAAGAAAGTCTGGTAGCGAATTTCGGTAGCACAAAGGTTTGGGTAATGGACCCAAGTTTGTTTGATGCATAATGGTATGAGTTTTAATATATTTGAAGGTAAGACTATTATATATGGATATTACATGTCATTCCATTTCTGATGGTATGTGGTGTTAAATTTTGAGCTTGATTTCTTATGCAGATTAATTCTTTTGTTTTCTTCAACACTTTGATTCCATCTTAATACACTTCAACAATACCAAATCATAACCAAATAGCAATAACTATGTAGAAAAGTAATCATGGACATCAACAACACATATACCCTGGTGAAACCCTGTACATGGAGAAAAACCCCCAAAAACGATATTTCTTTATTGCATTAATAATGTAAGATCACTTACAAATATCCACCATGAATGTTCTGCTCTTAAAGAGCTTGCCAATATGACTCTGACCTAACAAAGACCTAAGAGACCTTGCTGAAATACACCTCTGATATGCTGGCTCTATTTTTGATATACAACATTGATATGCTGCCTCTTTATCACTGATATGCTCCTCTATTGCTTCTCCCTTAACCTGCATATCAAAACTATGTTGAAGAGAGGGGTCAACCTCTGCTTATATAAGATGAAGAGGAGAAGAGGAGAGAATTGAAATAGTAACTTGTTTGCATGCTTTAATCATAACTCAGCTTCATACTTTAGCTCAAACTAGAATTGAGACTGGTATACTCTAGTTCGAAAATAGAACTAGACTTGAGACTTCAGTTACAACTCAACATTACTCTTTGGTTCAAAAATAGAACTAGAATTGAGACTAGTATACTTTAGTTAAAAAATAGAACTAGACTTGAGACTTCAGTTACAACTCAACATTACACTTTAGTTCGAAAATAGAACTAGACTTAAGACTTCAATTACAACTCAACATTACACTTTAGTTCTAAAATAGAACTAGACTTAAGACTTCAGTTACAACTCAACATTACACTTTAGTTCTAAAATAGAACTAGACTTAAGACTTCAGTTACAACTCAACATTACACTTTAGTTCTAA
>ML829368.1:84889-105917 GCA_009831015.1 Picea engelmannii | reverse complement strand
TATTAATAAGACCTTTCAATAAAATAGAATAAGGCGGATGTAAGAAGACCTAATAGAAGCTTTCGCTTCTAGAAGGATCTTCCTCTAGATGCTTCTCTTAAGAGACATATTTAGTATAAATAAGGGTCGAGGGTATGAAGAACGGTAGCTTGGAGATTATTGTAACAGAGCGTTGCTCGACTGGAGGTTGCCCCCTCGAAGAGGCATGTGAACATTGCTATCTAATTCAAAGTGCTATTTCTGTTTCTATTTAGTATATCATTTCTGTGTATTGTGAAGATTATGCTGGATATTTTACTGATATTCTGTTATTTCTAGCATTTCAATTCTGTTCTGCATATTTTATATATCTGGTATCTTGCATTGGCAATCAGTGGAAATAAAAAGAAAATGAGGTGTTGTCACTCTTCCGTGCTATAGTTTCACTTTTGCTTTTGTTGGCATCCAACGTAACTGTAGTTACTGGAACACTAATTCGATGGGGATTGCGATGGAACATATACTGCCATGTCATGTCTGTTCCTTCTTTTCGATTGATATGTCATGGAGCGAGCGAATTCAAAGGACAGACAGATGGAAAAAAATCACATTTTGTTATAATTAGGAAATATGAAGTTAAATTGATTAGCTAATAGCATATGTGATAAAAATAATTTAAATATTATGAAAAAATAATTATTTTGTTAAGTACATGTACAATATTACACAATAAAACAATATTTATGGTCAAAGACAAATTAGTAGATTGTAAAAAATGATTAAAAACTAATAAAAAATCTGAATGACTAAAATTAATAATTACAAATTTCAAATGTTTGTTTTTTTTATTTTTTATTTTATTTTTTTAAATTATACAATTATATGTAAAACAATAAAATTAATCTTAATATAAATATTAATAAGTCATAAAAACAAATTTATGTTTTAAAATTTTAAATTTTTTAACCATATTTAATTTAACATACAATTTTTATATAACTTTAATAAACTTTATAAAAAAATTTGGTTATACAATGCAAACTAATTAAAATTCAAAAGTTGTTTAATTTTTTTAATTATACACTGCAATCTAATTAAAAGTAAAAAGTTGTTTTGTTTATAAATTATAAGCTCATTATAATGTACTCTATAATTATACTAAAAAGTGGAGTTATGGATTTAGAAGTGAGCATTAATGAAATCAAGTATTGGAAGTGGAGTTACTAAATCAATGGTGTCATGGAGTTAAAATAAGAAGTGAAGTTATAAATTTAGAAGTAAGCATTAATGAAACCAACACCTTGAAGTGACTAAATCAAAAAGTGAGCATTTATGAAATCAACTACTTTACCGGTCAACTATTATTATGGACAACTACTCTTCTAATTGGACTATTATTTGTATGGATGAAACTAATTTAAAGTCTAGAGAAAGCTCCATATCAACTACAATCGCTCGTATGGATGAAACTAATTTCTAGTCTAGAGAAAACCCTGGATCAACTACTATTCTAAAATTGCAGGGTTAAGATTATTATACACACCTCCACCTATGTTGTATATTATTGGAACAATTTTCTTAGTCAATCAATTAATGTTGAGAGTAAGTCTTTTAGATATGAATGTATTCAAGGTAGAAATATTTTTGAGGGATATTTATTTATTTATTTTAATGAGTATTTTTGGGAAAGCATGTGAATGAGATATTATGGAATATTTCCAATCAAAATTTTTATTTTTGTGTCTTTGGCATAGAGGAGGAAAGGGGAAGGATGAACATGTACACATACTCATATTGTGATAAATTAATCAATGTAGAAAATTGACAAAGTCTTGAATTACCCACTAAGCTCATAAATGCATCATTCTCCCCAAGCTTCCATGCTTTGAACCTCCTAGTTTAGAGGCATTTGGTTCACATATTCATGTAATATAACATCACAATGATCCCATTGATTTTGTGTTAAGGGTGTTATTTTCAATAGTAACCATTTCTTAAATTCTCCTTTATAAATGTTCACCATAAATCATGACAAAACATCCCAAATATTTCATATTTCTATACTAGGAAGAATCAATTCAAGAGCACATTGCTAGAGTTGATCCATGTATCAACAAAATTGTTTTCTTTGTCCAAATATCATGTAAATTGACATCCTTGTTTTGCAACCTCTCTACGAACATTACTTTAATTTTATTGTGGCGAAGTTTTGATCATTTTTGTTAAAGAACATAGTAGAGCGGAGATGGCCCAGATGAACTAAGTGCAGGACTGATTTGTAGAACCAATAATATGCAAACAATATGAAAGGATATGTGAAACCTGAGTATGCATTGGACTATTCACAAAGAACATGTTGATTGGTCCAAATGTCCTGTCAAGCAAGTAAGGGAGAACGTCCGATGGCAGGTCCCAATTAGACCTACTCTCGTTTGGTGTAGCATTTCTGACAAGTATGTAGGCCTCATTTCCGCTCAAATTTACAAAATGAAAAAAGGGGAAAGACAATGAATTATCCCCCCACAAAGTTCTAATTAATCCTAAGTCTAATCTAATTGAAAGAAAACCAATCTAAACTAACTATTTATAACCTATCTCGGGAGAAAAACTAATTGAAAGAGTACAACAAGATATAATATCATCAGAATAAAAAATAATTCATGTGTGTTAATTACAAGTGATAACAACAATGCTATAGATACATAAAAAAGATTAGTTTTACAATGCTTTCATAACATTATTTATGTACTCATAAAGAAACATATGACAACATGAGCAGATACAATAGAGTGAATAAATAGTTGATACAGCAAAATTCTACGCTACTCAAGCAAAAGATAAATGCACAGAAAATAGTCACATATACATTTATCAAAGCCACAAATTTCTGAAATGCGCGTCTCTCTTTATTCATTCAGAAGTAAGAATATTGTCTATCATTCCTAAAGGAAAAAAATCATTCATCACATTCAGGGAGCTCACTTTTATAAAACAAGAGATACTCTTTATCTCTAGTGAATGCTTGTTTCATTTTCCTTTCATTTATCATTTTACATTTCAAATTTCTTTCATATTGTCAAAAATGAATATGTGAGGGTTACAAAAAGAAGTTGGAGAGTCTTATGGGAGGTTATTTTCTCCCTTAGGTAGCTCATAAATGACACTCATTTGAAAATATTTGTATCTTTGACTGCTGGCATCGTTTCCTATTCCTTGAGCCATTATGTGCATTTATGGTGTTTGCCTGCTGATTAAGATCTTCAGATCATCTTCTCCTCGATATCAGTTTTCCATTAGGCTATTGCTGGTCCTATTTTGTTGCTTGTAGCTTGAGATATGATTGTTGGAGCATAGCATAGCCCGTTCTTCAACTAAATTTGGGTTTCTTCTATTTTTTTTTTAATTTTCAGAAAATTTATGCTGCCAATCTTCCAACACTTTCTATCCCATCCTATTCTTCTCTCTTCAATCTTTCCAATGAGCCATTTTGGGCCTGATTTTGTTGCATGTAGCCTCATATATGGATTCTTGAAGTTTGCATAGTCATTTCTTCCCCCAAATCTAAGGTCTACTATTTTCTACATTTTATAACATCTTCTCTCATCTGACTGGCTTGGAAACCTCTGCCACTACATTTATCTGTTTGATAACTCTCCAATGAGGTATCATGGGCTCAATTTTGACACTTGCAACCCAAGTTATGCTTGTTTGAAAAACATCACTCAACAACCGTCGATCATGCATGTGGGTGAATCCGGGTCGTTGATCCTTAACTTGCAAAACAAAATATCACATGCATAAGAGAGTTCAACACTTAGTTATTTAAATGGTTGTATCCCCTATAGATAGTTTGAATAAGAACTTGGGAGGGAATAGGACCTTTGGCTTGTAGTAAAATTAAGTCTCTACACTTCATTTCGATAAAAATTCTCTGACGGTTAAACTAAAAAATAAAAATAATCCCCCTCCCAATGTCCTAGACCATAAACTATTAAAATAATACAAGGTGCACGTTTCCCAAAAATATATATATTAAAATGACCCATGTTCATGTTTTTCAAAAGTATTATTGAAATAAACATTTCCCCAAAACAATATTAAAATAATTCATGTTAAAATCTTAATCCGATGGGTCTCAGAGTCCAATGCTCAGAATGACATGAGTTAAGGAGTGAGCTCACCACTCCGATGGGAGATAAGTCCGATGGAATCTTAGAGTTCGATGGAATCTCAGAGTCCAATGGACTCTCAGAGTCCAATGGTTGGGAGGTGAACTTGAAGAATGAAGTGTAGAGTCTGATGGTTCCGATGGTTTAAAACATTAAATTGATGTAAGGCTAAATCCTAATGAGAAAGATTAATGAAATATTTATATGGTTTCTAAAGTATTCAAGAGGAGAGGTAGGGTTTCCATGAAAATAGGAAGAATTCTCAAAAAATATGGACGTGTGTCTTAAATGCTAATTTTTTTATGGGAATTATCATGAGACGCATGTTAGGGCCAATGGGGATGCACCTGTGATGTTATGTTAGATTTTGGTGGGTGAGAAAAACAAAATATAAAAAAAGATAAATTAAAACTAGATCAAAAGAAGAAAAATAGAATGGGTATGTACAAGTTAGGGTTTAGGGAGGAAAAGTAAAAATAAAATTCGGATAATTGTTGGAAAATATCAGTTGGGTTGATATTTTTATGTGTTGTGAGTGGACTGTGAGAGAACACCCTCTTTTGTGGATTGCTATCCTCAACTTGAGGGTGACTGACTATTGATATTTGGAACACTCAGTCTATGGTTGGGTGAAACGTTTGTCCCAAGAATTTGGTTGCATGACTGTTGTGAAAATATAAGTGTTTTATATTGTGGTTGTGTTAAATTATGTGTTTAATTACTGTGCATGAACTCTGTGTATTTGTAAGTGATTTATATGGTGATGTAATGATTTGTTTAGCTGCATTTCATGTTGATTATTAGCATGTTATAGATGATTCTATTTTGTGGTTACATATTGTAGCTAAATCCATTTTAATTTGTAGCCGAAAGCTACAAGAAATGAGTTAACTGTAAATGAATTAAATAAGTTAACATAAATTTCATTTTTTATGTATATTCCACACCGTAATGTCCTTCGGATGGGCTTAGGGATGTTACATTATCGTACCAGAGATTTTGGTTCAAACACCAAGGTTGTATGTGTAATACCCCAAGGACGTGCTACAATTGCATTATGAATTGTAATTTTGTTTTATAGGCTGGTGAGCCAAGTTTATATAAGTTGGTGGGCTTATGTGTTTATTAGGCCAGAGAGCCTAAGTGTTGAAGGCCAAGAGCCTAGTTTTGGTACATGTAATGATGCACATTATTAATATAAAAACATCTCTGTGTGTGGACCGACCATGATGAATGATTGATGGGGGACTAAGATTCCACAAAGTCTAGGTAAGGGAGAGGGGGATGAAAGGTTGGGAGAAGAGCTAAGCTTAAGAGCTTAAGATCTTGGGGATAATAATTAAATATTATTCCAAAGATGTGTAAATGTTTATGTTTTATCCTAAGTTCCTGGTTGGGGAAACATGTGCAAAATGGGGAGCATGCATCCCCAAGGAGATAGGTGTCGACATGGGCACATGCAGTGAAAACTAGAGAAAGGAGCCATGTTGGGGGTTTGACCTCTCATTTTTCGACCCTTCAGCTGAACTCGCGGGTGTCCATGATCAACCTCTATTTCGGTTTTTGTTCTGGGGAATTCTTACCTAAATCATTAAGTCTCTACGTGGGATCTCTATACACCCTCACGCATCTCCGAAACCAAAATCGTGAAACCATCATATGTTGTATGGTTGAGAAACCTGAAATTGCTTGAGTCATGTTGTGCTATACCAATTGGCTATTGTGTCCGCGTAGTTCTTGACCGTGTGAGGTTGTTGCCATTGATTGTGTGTTGTTGAGCCTTGTTGTTGTGTCCTCAGTGTGTTGGAATTGGTCAAAAGAATAGGTTTCCAAGCCTGTGAGAGACTCTCTCTAGGTGAGAGAGTGCGCGGAGGAAGTGAGAACTCCTGGAAGGGGTCCTGTAGCTACCACAGATCTCAGAGACTTCTGGTCCGATCTATTGCTGAAGCCCAAAACAAGGGAGGTTTATCAATCGAAGGACTATCCAGGTGATAGTGAAGGTATATACTCCTGGGGTGGGACAAGCATGTGAGGAATGAGGGTCTATGAGCAGTGGGCATAAGTGACTCCTGGGAGAGAATCCTTCCTCTATAACTGTATGTATTTCATTGACCTTTCCTAGCCTAGGATTCCCTGCTCGCTGGAGCTTAGTCACAACTCAGGGGTGACCTACTACTGAGAGTGATGAGCAACGCGGTCTAAGGCTGGGAGCTCTGTGGAAGGTCTGCACGTAGTTGGTGGAATTACTACAATTTCAAAGATAAGTATCAGTTTGTGCTTAATATTATGTTTTGCATGCCTGTGATGCTTATATGTTATCATGTATTATGTTGTGCATATGAATTATTGTTAATGTCCTTGATGATGTATATTAGTAGTAATCATGTGCTTACTCTGTATTGTTTAGAACAATATGTTAATTAGATTTTATATGCATGTTATATATATAAGTATGAGAATGTTCCATGTAGTAGCATTTCCCGGCAAGTGGGTTGATGGCCATGGATTTACAATATGGTATTAGAGCATGGTTACAACACTGAGCCTAGATGGGCCATGTTAGTGGAAGTTGAAGCAAGAGTTTCAGAAAGAACTGTTGTCAAAGTAGACAAAATTAGAGTTCTGACCCAAGGTTTCAATGCTGAGCCTGGATGGGCCAGATAAGTGGTCATTAGACCCAAGGTTTCAGGTGGAAGTTGTGTGAGGAAGAACCAATTTTTGGACCCTAGAATGTTCCTAAGTGGCAAGGGGTTGCTTGGTCGTGTTACAAAGCTCACGAGGTGTAGCGATATAGTAAAATTACAGTCGGTGTGGTATATGGACACAAGGAGAAAGAGAGCTCAACACCATAAATGTTGGAGTCATAGGATCTGTTTGGGAGGAAAGGAGATCCCTCACGATCGTCAGATCTGGAGCAGGTGCAAGAGAGTTATCCTAGAAACCTTTCAGGGATTCGACTATCGGGAAAAGCGAGATGTGCTAGTGCACGAACTCCCAATGCCCGAAATTTTGATGTCTCAAAAATATCTACATCGTAGATCGTAGGAAAAGAGCTTGACCGTTGGATCAAGCAGAAGGTAGATCATAATTTCAGAATTTCGGCAATTGGGAGAAACGAGATGTGCAGATGCACGAACTTTCGATGCATGAAACTCCGAAATGAAAAATGAGCAGGGTGGGACCCGATGACATTGCCAAAGTTGACATGGAACTTTCTATATCTACCACGTGCCACCACCTTAGTTGGTGAAAGTTGTACTACGTGGGCCAGAAGGGAAAAGTAGATCAAAATTTCAGATGTCGGAAGATTGGGAAGAAACAAGTGTGGGAAATCCCGAGGTCCGAAGTCCCAAAGTCCTGAAAAATTCGAAGATGGAAAGACCACAATGGATATTAGCTATTGGATGATGGGTAAATGATCCAGAATTGGATCCAAGAGACTGATAGGGCTAAAAAAGGATCAAAAATGAAATTTCTCAGAATCGGCTGAAACTAATTCCATTGTGATCGGCTCATTGCACTGATTCCGGCCATATAGTTACTTTCTCAAACAGACGTTGTATGCTAGAGTTATCGCACTCTGACCGTTTTCCCAAACAACTAAAAAGTCAACAGTCAAACTGGCAAAAAAGTCAATGCTGACATCAACATGACGTCAACATGCTGATGTAGAAAAGAGACACATGGCATCACAACAACAGGTTGACTGGGAAAATGACAGATCCATTCATATGTGGACAAGTAGTGCGTTCTCGGCAAGTTGTTTGGTGCCACGTGGCCCAGTCATGGGCTGCCACGTGGCACCCCATCATTTGGTTGTTGATCAAAAGTATTTTGGAGCTCATGAGTTTTGAACTCGTGACCTGTTGTAGGAGGCAAGTGCCTTGGGAAAGTTCCTTTACCAACGCGCCAATGGGATTGCTTGTTATGTCAAGCCAGATTAAAATTATTTAAATTGCAATGTATTTATATGTGGGCAGAAAAGGGTTGGGGCTAAGCCCCAACCCATGGTTATATTATGGTGTATGACCACGATGCAAAAGGGGTGCGGACCTAGGTATAACCACCTAGGTGCAAGTTTCTAGCACCCTCCATCTTATGAACTAGGGGCTATCCCTATACTTTCACGAGGTGGTATATCCTTAGCCCACAGGTCCCATGGAATGCGCCATATATCTAGGTGCTAGCATGGTTTAAGGGTCAACGCTTAGCCATTTGGGCTAGAACTTGGCCAATTTATGTCTCCATATGACCAATAATAAGGGGTGCACGCCCATTTTGGGGGATTTATCCCAAATTAATATGCAAAATTCGTTTTATTATATGGTTTTTGGATTTTATTATGATTTTTGGCCTGTTAATGGAGGATTTTGCCCATTATTGGGAGATATTAGGCTCTTTTTGAGCTCGGATTTTGGGAGGAAGTTGGGGAAGGATAACCAAATTGAGATCTATAAAAACCAGGCTTGTTTGAGGCCATGAGAGGACAATCAGATTAGATTTATTCTAAAGCAAAGCCAAGACAAAGCCATTTTTATGTAGGGAAGTTGTTGAGGAGCAGACGCTTGTGGGCCATTTCTGGGAGCTTCGGTCATCCTCTTTGCATGTCGTTTCTTCAGCTGGGTTCTAGAGATTTGGAAGAACATGACCAGGTCAGTCTTGTAGCCTTATGGCATTGATGCAATGTAGTTATTGAGCTTTGAACAGAAATAAAGAAGCCTCCCCCACTGAGACAAAGGCCCAGAGACGTAGGCAATTTTGTGTCGAACTCCATTATCACTTCTCTTGTTATGGTTTGATGTTATTATTGCTTCAGTTCAGATCTGTATATTGTATTATGGCTGCTATTATTCTTCATTAAATCCTTTGCCTTTCATTCAGCTTCATAAATGGTTAATTAACACATGCAAATAATAACTCAACCACAGTCATTAAAATATCTTTTCGGATCAAGTGGTATCAGAGCTAGTTGACATTTGGAATTTGAGTTTTTCATGTTAGCCAGGGAAGAGCTCATCTCAAGGGAGAAAATGGAATCTACATGAGGACTTTCTCAAAATGAGAAGGAGTTCATAAATTCAGTGTTTTCCATGGCCAAGATGGTGAAGGTGTTGTATGAAGACTACTTGGAACGAAAGAACACGGTTCAAGTGAAATATTCAAAGAACAACAAAGGAAAAGAAGGATTGAAGGAAGTACCTTCTACATCTATTTCAGAAAACATATATGAGATATGCAGTGAAGGTTATTCATCAAATTCTCCTTCTTCTCATCAAGTTGGTTTTGGTGCATTCGAAAAACATACAAAAGGTGTAGGTTTGAGAATACTAACCAAGATGGGTTATGAACAAGGGAAGGGCCTTGCATGTAAAGGTCAAGAAATTTTTAACCCCATTGAGTTTGTGGAAAGGCCTTGATATTTGGGATTGGGATATGGCGAAGGGGACCTTGGAGAAACCTCCAAGATAGGTTCCAAAACTTCGGAAGCAATTAATGCTTCAAATGGCCAACTTAAGACATTGCAGGAACACTTCACAAAAGGTAATGGCGCATCACTTCAGGACTGTGGTAGTGAATGCAATTTGTCTCCAAAGCAAAGTAAAGATCAACATGGAAAGTATAATGGTCATGTTTTTATCAATTCTCCTTTTGATTATAATAAGCATAATCAAGTAATCCATAACTTGTGGAATCATTATCCATGTACTTATTGTCATTCACCCAATCATTGTGTTGCCAAGTGTTGGAAGAGACAAAATTTGTACAGGAAACCTATGTCGACAAGGAAGGAAACGTGACATAAAGGCTCAACTCCAAAATGGAAGAAAGAGAAGGGAAAACAAGTCTGGATGCCAAAAACTCATTGCACATTTTGCAACAAGAGTGGACATCAAAAGGCTAGTTGTTGGAAGCTTAATCCGGAGCTTCGTCCAAGGAAGGACAAAAGGATTTTTCATGTACTCACGAAGGAGGAAGGATTACCAGTGAAGCAAGAGGAACATTGTGAAGGAAAGAAACTAGCCACTTGGTTTTTCCAGAAGTGAATGTCTCAACTTCATTGTATTTTGCTTCCATTAATGTAATCACACATGTTGAAATGATGACCTGTTATAACATCATTTTTGTACAACATTGTGTTTTGTTTTTCACGTTATGAGTATGTAATCAGTCAAAGTCCATTTTTGTAACCTTTTGGGGACCAAAAGGTCCTTTAGTGGGGAGGTGTGATCTAGAATCAAATCCAAGAGACTGATAGGGCTAAATAAGGCTAAAAAATGAAAGTTCTTAGAATCTGCTGAAACCAATTCCATTGCGACCGGCTCATCATGCTGATTCTGTCCATATATTTACTTTCTCAAACAGACGTTGTATGCGAGAGTTATTTCACTTTGACCGTTTTCCCAAACAACTAAAAAGTCAACAGTCAAACTGGAAAAAAAGTCAATGCTGACATCAGCATGACGTCAGCATGCTGATGTAGCACAGAGACACATGGCAGCATAGTAGTAGTTGACTGGGAAGATGACAGATCCAATCAGATGTGGACAAGTGGTGCGTTCTCGGCAAGTTGTTTGGTGCCACGTGGCCCAGTCATGCGCTGCCACGTGGCACCCCATCGTTTAGTGGTTGATCAAAAGTATTTTGGAGCTCACGAGTTTCGAAATCATGACCTGTTGTAGGAGGCAAGTGCCTTGGGAAAGTTCCTTTACCAACGCGCCAATGGTATTTCTTGTTATGTCAAGCTAGATTAAAATTATTTAAATTGCAATGTATTTATATGTGGGTGGAAAAGGGATAGGGCTAAGCCCCAGCCCATGGTTATATTATGGTGTATGACCACGATGAAAAAGGGGCATGGACCTAGGTATAACCACCCAGGCACGAGTTTCCATCACCCTCCATCTTATGAACCAGGGGCTATCCCCATACTTGTGCGAGGTGGTATATCCTTAGCCCACAAGTCCTGTGGAATGCACCATATATCTAGGTGCTAGCGTGGTTTAAGGGCCAACGCTTGGCCAATTTCTGTTTCCATATGACGAACAATAGGGGGGACCCATCCATTTTGGGGGCTTTAGCCCAAATTAATATGCAAAATGGGTTTTATTATATGGTTTTTGGATTTTATTATGATTTTTAGCCTGTTAATGGAGGATTTTGCCCATTATTGGGAGATATTGGGCTCTTTTTGAGCCCAGATTTTGGGAGGAAGTTGGGGAAGAATAACCAAATTGAGATATATTAAAACTAGGACTGTTTGAGGCCATGAGAGTTATGCTGATGCAAAGCCAAGCCAAAGCCATTTTTATGCAGGGAAGTTGTTGAGGAGCAGACACTTGTGGGCCATTTCTGGGAGCTCTGGTCATCCGTTTTGCGTGCCGTTTCTTTTGCTTGGTTCTAGAGATCTGGAAGAACATGACCAGATCAGTCTTGTAGCCTTATGGTACTATTTCAATATACTTATTGAGATTTGAACATAAATAAAGAAGCCTCCCCCACTGAGACAAAGGCCCAGAGACGTAGGCAATTTTGTGTCGAACTCCATTATCACTTCTCTTGTTATGGTTTGTTGTTCTTATTGCTTCAGTTCATATCTGTATATTGTATTATGGCTGCTATTCTTCTTCAATAAATCCTTCATTTTTCATTCAACTTCACAAATGGTTAATTAACACATGCAAATAATAACTCAACCACAGTCATTAAAAGATCTTTTCAGATCAGTAAACAAGGACCGTTTATCCACTTGACTTCGCGAACTCGGTAATCGAAACTCTAAGAGATATTTGTGTGTGCTTTGAAATCTTCGAAGATCGAAAGCCCCAGTAGCACCTAGTAGTTTAGCGTTTGGTCACGACCCGTGATTGCATGGGTTGGGGACTAAGAAAGAGGGGGCTATCACCCGAAAGTTACAGAGCTGAGAAGATCTTGAAAGATTCATGAAATCAAAAGGTTTTCTTAAATCAGATTGGTTTTGAATGTGTGGAATTTGTTAAGGAGAGATGGCCTAACAAATTCTGGTTGTCTGCACATGATTGCAGAAGTTTGACGAGTGCCAAAATCGATTAGAATTGCCACAGAGTGAAAAGAAATGGAAGAGACACATAATGCTTCCAGTTCAGAAAACGAAAGAGAAGGAATGGACATCCACTTAAGAGTTGAAGGATCGAACTCCGATGGGCATGAAAAGGATATATATAAGGAAGGAAATATGAGGAAGATCATTGAAAAATTGTATAAAGATGCCCAAACTCGCCGAGCAGATAACAGAAAGTTCAGGAAAACTCAGGAAAAACAAGGTGAATTCAACATAAAGTTGTTAAAGAGTTTGGAGAGAATAGAAAATAAGTTGGATAAGGAGAGTGACTTGAGAAGAATAGGGACTCACCAAACTTCTAAGGGGAGAAGATCAAGGTGTGTTGGTAGACACCATCATCACTCCCATAGTCACTCCAAGAGAAGGGCACACAATAGTTCAAGCCCATCTCCTACCAGAAAGCATAGGAGATCTGGAATGGATGAACTGAAGGGTGAAATGAATAAGATTAAGCCTCCTACGTTTGATGGAGAACATAAGAAGGAGGAAGATGTCGAAACATGGTTGCTTGGAATGAGGAAATATTTCCAACTACAGAATTATTCCTCTCATACAGAATGAATAATTGCAATGTATCAACTAAAGGGAAAGGCATCCATGTGGTGGGATCAACTTGTGTAGGTGCAACACATTAGAGAGAAAGATATAACTTGGAAAGAATTCAAGAGGTACTTCGAGAATAAATACTTGACTAAAAGGTATTATGATAGAAAGATGAAAGAGTTCTTTGAACTCAAGCTGGGTAGCATGACCATTGATGAATACGAACAAAGATTTTTGGAATTGCAAAAGTATGTTCTGTTCATCAAGTATGAGATTGTGAAGATTTAGAGATATCTAAATGGATTGCCACCTTCCATTGGTGACAAGATTCAGTATTATCACCCAAAAACTATGGAAGAAACGATAAGCAGGGAGAAATGTTTATATGAACAAAAAAAAGAACCATAATGTATCCCACTCCTGCGTTGCCAACCTATAGCTGCATTTAATCCTGAGCATAATGTAGATCTTGGTGATGGATTGTGTAAAACCACACTTACGCCCTGAATTGAAGAACTAATATGAAAAGGTAAGTATTCTCTATGCTTAAATTACTAAGACAGTTTTGAACCCCAACATTATGTACACAAGTTTCTCATTCCTAGAGTAGTCAAAGAAGCGAAAAGAGCTTCTCAAGAGTTGCACTCGATTCTCATAATTTCAAAACCAAGTTAAGCTAATGTGAATAAGAGGTATCTATTGATTTTATCATTTCAACAGTCACATTTTAGTTATATATCAGTATCATATTTTCAAGACGGTGTCTAACTCTTCTCTTTTTGCAGGAAAATGCCTCCAAGGAAGCCAACAACCAGACACTCGCCAAGGGCACCAAAATTGAAAGAAGCAGAGGTCGGTGAAGGATCTTCTCCAGGCGCTGCGAGGCAATTGGATTTTGTTACTAAAGTAGAGTCAGTCATCAAAATGTCTACTAAGAAGGAGTTTTCCTAGCCCCCTACATTTTGGGACACAGAGGCGAGAATTGGATCAAATATAATGCTCCCGTAGTGGGAATATTTGTTCAATAGGATTAACCAGGAATATTACCCAGAATTTATCCCCCACAATGACCCAGATGCAAGGACGCTTGACGACCAGGTTTTCTCAAAACTCTGACGGTCATGCTTACATATGGTAGCCTTTCAAACCTCGATCTTTCCCTGTATTGAGAACCTAGGGTGGATAATCAACCATACAGATGCAATGAAGTGCCTTGTCAATGATGAGAATGGCAGATGCGTCAACGATTTCTCCCAACGGAATTCTAGAAATACTACAAGCTCGGGGACCCGGATGAGTGGTTAAACACTAATTTTGTAGTGAAATTCCATGACACCGACATATTGATGGCCTCTTGGTGGAAGGAAGACAAAAAATTCACAAACCGGAGCAATGGCTAGTATGGAAAATCACACCTAAGGGTGCCATACATTTATTTAATGAATCTAATCTACTGATTGTAATGGGAGAAGGATTGCTCCAAGTTTGCATAGGCATGGATTCCCCTGGAATACACTATGTCCATCTTCAGGAGAAACTTCAACTGGGGAGAAATCATTTCAAAACAATTGAGCAAAAATTTATTGCATGCCTAGTCACCAAATAATGGAGAAACGCCTAATTTTCATATGGAATCGTATCTACTAGATGTAATATGTGCAAGGAACGTCTTCACAGGCATGAATCTGAGTTGGCATGTCCCTAAGCTACCTGTACATGTCTACTTTATCATTTTGTGGGAAACAGATACAAAACATCTTATGCTCTCATCTGCGATGAATTTATAGCTCGGGTCTATTTTATTATTTTTAAGAAAGAATGCCCAGACTTTCGATAGCGGTCAAGAAAATGATCTCAAAAGTAAGCCACTGGTACATAGAGGAAACCATGGCTTATATTAGAGTGTTTGGGGCCACCGACGCACCACATTTACTCTCCACTCACGTCCCAGACTGGCTCATTGTGGGAGAAATCTGTTATCAAACCATCCTACAAGGCTATAATTCCACTCTCGTTAAAGACAAGAAGCGAGCATTCATACCCTATGGTTTCCATATGAGGTTTTACATGGTGAAGGATACTGCACAAGATAAACAAGAGGGTTTTATCTAGCTGGAGTACAGATTCCCCATAGGATGATTTCGAAAACATGACCCTATAGGCCTGGTACTTCAGAATGCATCACAAGTCTCCTCATGTTGGCCATACGCACATGATAAGTTCGAAGACAAAATCTTTACAGAATGTTCTCAGGACTGAGAGGAGGTGCTATAGAGAAAATCTAACACAAATATGACTAGATTTAAAGTGATGAGTATGGAAGAGCATGTTGATACTATAGAATAGTCAGCTCAAGAATCCCTCAAAGTAAGAGATGAAAGAAAAGAAATTGAAGCTACAAAGGCATAAAGGAGAGGAATGTTTCTACTAGAAGAATCCCAAAGAGTCATAGAAAGGATGCAAGATGACCCCATGCTTTACCCTTTGATAGAACCCTTGAGGGTCACCTAGGTTGACACAAGAAATCTCGAAGAAGAGAAAATCGGCTTAGAAATAATTCTACTAGAGGAAATGATGTAGACCCCCTACCTCTGCCTCAGCAAGGTCCATTGACCTACCAGTCACTGGATCATTCAATCTCCTCGAGTTGGAGCAGCTATTTGACTGCCTACTGGAATCCCATGAAAAAATACACAAGTCCTTTTTCTGAAACTCATCCCGTGCAAACAAGCTCTAGGTGTAATCTCCCCCTCCACGTGACCATGAACCTAAATAAAAGGAACTTCACATTTCATGACTTCGGGATTCCTGCATGTGAGTCACTCCTGACTCCCTAATCCCTGATGTCCCGATCGACGATTTCTCTCGGCACTAGATCCTCTCACAAGGCCCCTCCAACTATGACGATGGGCTAAACCAAGCACCAAATCAAAAGGTGTTTAGAGATTCCACATATCGGTAATTCTCAATGTGTTTCTCCTCCATTCTCCCGATCCCCAAAACCCTGATGTCATATCAACAGTCCTAACTCTCCCACGATCAAACTTTCCAATCCATTTCTTCTTGTATCGGGACTTCATGTTTCGCTAAGTCGAAAGACTTATCACCTCTGGTCTTTCGATTCCCAATGTTCTGATGCTTCCGATTGATGGCTCACAGCCTATCTCGATCCAACGGCCCAGATAATTTCGCGAGTTCGGGCCTCGTGAATTCTCATAAATCTACCCTTTGACTTCTCCAAGTCACAAGTCGACGAAATGTTGATCGCTCACCATGCGTCCCTCCCGATGGACGGTTAGGATCGTTGTGGCTCTTCCTTTGCAAATCTCCCGACGTATGTGGATCTCTGCCATGTATCCTCTGATGATGGATGGTCCTGATGGTGTCAGAAATTTGTGACTTTGCAAGTCGACTCTCCTCCTGTGCACCTTCCTCCTCTGTCTAGATGTAGGTTCGATGGTCCTCTACCTCTCTGGTCTTGGCCCTTCCTGATTTCAAAAAGACCTTTGTCCTAGAATGTGATGCTTCTAGGAGAGGAATTGGAGTAGTCCTTATGAAAGATGGTGGTGCTTTGTTCTTTACCAGCAAACAACTATCAGAGCGACATTTGGGCCAATCAATCTATGAAAAGGAAATGTTGGTTATTCTACATGAAGTATATCTCTGTCACCCTTATCTTTTTATGGCGATCTCCGAGGATGTTGCTGAAGAAGATATTGAGGCTCCCCCTATGGCCGAGTCACCTGAACCCACTGATATGACTCCACCTTCTCACCCTCCCAAAGTTGAATCTGTCATTTCCATGAATGCTCTCACTAGCTTCTCTACCCCCCAAACCCTCAAGATAATTGGTTACATTAAGCATTGAAAGGTCATCATCCTTGTTGACAGTGGGAGCACCCATATTTTTTTTCATCGCTGCATTTCCAAAGAAACTAATTGATATATTCCTGGAGTCAATAATTTTAAAATCTTGATTCCCAATGGTGGGTCCATGAAATGTGGGGGGCATTGTGAAAATGTGTGTCTCCAAATTGGTCAGTACCACATGCAATCTCATATGTTTGCTATCGACATGGGTGGTCATGAAATTATGTTGGGTGTCGAATGGCTCAGGACTCTGGGTCCCACTCTCATGGATTTTAAGGAATTAACCATGCAATTCAACCAGGAGGGCCACCAATATAATTTCCAAGGCATCACGACAGGTTACCATGAGATCATCAGTTCCCATCACATAAAAAATCTCCTCAAAAAATGTCATTCCGACATTATTGCACAACTCCATTCCATTCATGCCACTGAGACACCCTCTGTGTCGCAGGACCTCCAATTCATCCTCTCCAAACATCAATATATTTTTACACTCCTGAGGGACTTCCTCCTTCCTGTGGTGTTCATGATCATTCCATTCCCCTTGTCCCTGACACCCTTCCTCCCAATGTTCGTCCCTATCGTCATCCCTCTGAACATAAAAATGAAATTGAGAAAATTGTTCAAGATTTTCTCACCGTAGGCGTTATCCGTCCTAGTACGAGCCCCTATTCTTCTCATGTGGTCATGGTACTTAATAAATAAGGATCTTGGCACATGTGTCCCGAATTTCTCACCCTCAACAAACTCACCATAAAAGAAAAAATTCTCATTCCTGACATTGATGATCTCTTGGATGAATTGAGTGGTGCCAAGTTCTTTACTAAACTTGATATTCGTTCTGGCTACCACCAGATACGTATGAAATAGGAAAACATTCCTAATATTTCATTTCAAATTCATGAGGGCCACTATGATTTTTTGGTCATGCCCTTTGTCTTGTGTAATGTTCCCTCCACTTACAAAGCCTCATGAATCATGTCTTCCTTCCTTTTCTTCGTCATTTTGTCTTAGTTTTCTTTGATGATATTATCATCTATAGTAAAACCTGGATCTTGCTCATGTGGATCAAGTTCTACATCTACTCTCTCAGCACCAACTCTTCCTCAAACAATCTAAATGTGCTTTTGGCGCCTCAAAAGTCGAGTACTTGGGTCATATTGTTGGCAAGGAAGGTGTCAGGGTGGATCTTAAGAAGATTCAAGCTATGCAAGATTGGCCTCACCCCAAGATTCTCAAAATCTTGCATGGTTTTCTGGGGTTAACAGGCTATTATTGCAAGTTTGTTAAGAATTATGGAAAGATCGTGACGCCTCTCACTGCTTTCTTTAAAAATATTTCTTTCACTTGGACTCCCGTTTCTGATTAGGCCTTTCAAGACTTGAAGGCCACAATGTGCACCACTCCGGTCCTAGCCCTTCTTGATTTCACAAAGACCTTTATCCTAGAATGTGATGCTTTTGGGAGAGGAATTGGAGTAGTCCTTTTGTAGGATGGTCGGCCTTTGGCCTTTACCAGCAAACAACTGTTAGAGCGACATTTGGGCCAATCAATCTATGAATAGGAAATGTTGGTTATTTTGCATGCAGTATATCTATGTCACCCTTATCTATTGGGGCAATGCTTCCAAATTAAGATCGATCATCAAATCCTCAAGTATTTTTTGGAGCAACGACCTTCCTCCCCGAAGCAACAAAAATGGGTGACTAAGCTCTTTGGATATGATTATGAGATTATTTATAAAAAAGGAAAAGAAAATGTGGTTGTTGACTCTCTTTCAAGAAAATATGAAGATGAAGGGTCCCCTTTTTCTCTCTCCTTCATTGTACCAGATTGGCTCCAAGTTGTTCGCCAGGAATGGCTACAAGATCCAAATATTTCGCATTTGAACCAACAATTGCAAGCCAATTCTCCAATTTCCCTCGAGTACTCTTGCAAAAATGACGAGCTTCGCTACAAAGACAATTTTTGCTTAAGTTAATAGTCAAAACTTAAATCCACGTTGCTTTCTAAGCTTCATGCTACACCCACAACTGGGCACTCGGGGTTTAGCAAAACCTATGACCGGGTCAAACATTCTTCTTTTCTGGCATGGTATGATACATGATGTTCACACTTTTGTGGCAGAATGTGATGTTTGTCAATGCAACAAGGGAGAAACAATCGAATCTCCTGGCACGCTACAACCGCTTTCGATTCCACCCGCTATTTGGAGGGACATATCTATGGATTTTAATGTGGGATTACCTAAATCGAGAAATAAGTCAGTCAACATGGTGGTCATTGATCGTCTTTCCAACAATTTTTGTCAAGAACTGTTCAGGATACAAGGCACCCAATTGCATCTCAGGACAACCTATCATCCTAAGACTGATGGTCAAACTGAAGTTGTCAATAAGTGTTTGGAGACATATTTGAGGTGTTTTTCATTTTAACGGAAAAATCAGTGGGCTCAATGGTTACCACTAGTTGAATGGTGGTACAACACTTCTTACCATACAACTACATGCATGACTCCTTTTGAAGTAGTATATGGAAGAAATCCACCTTCAGTTCTCTCATACATGTCAGGTTTCTCGAAGGTCCAAGTGGTTGACCAAACACTTACAGTTCAAGAGGCTATTCTTCGTACTCTCAAAGAGAATTTGGTCATGGATTAAAATCACATGAAGCAACAAGCAGATCAAGGTCACTCCGAATGTCAATTTTCTGAAGGTGACTAGGTGTTTCTTCGACTACCACCTTATAAGCAAATTTCACTCAAGGTAGACCATTGTTAGAAACTGACACCCAAATTTTATGGTCCTTATACAATTCTCAAGCACATGGGATAGGTGGGTTATTAGTTAGATTTTCCCAGTCATTCTAAGCTCCATCTTGTTTTTCATGTCTTTTTCTTAAAGAAGGTGATTGGAACTAATTTCCAAAATCAAAACAACCTTCTCGAATTGGATGAAGAGGGATCCATCTGGTTGCAGCCACAAGTTGTTTTGGAACAACATAAACATCATCTTCATCAGCGCACCATCAATGAAGTGTTAATCCAGTGGAAAGATACAACTCCAACATATGCCACCTGGGAGCCAACTACCGTTCTGCAACAATTTACTCATCTCAAGCCTTGAGGACAAGGTTGTTTTTAAGGGGGAGGGCATGTTAGGGACCTAACCTCCCTAATCCCTCATGTAGGTAGAATAATATATTTCCATGTAATAAAGGCAAATATTAATAAGGTCTAGCAATAAGGAAGAATAAGTCAAATGTAAGAAGACCTAATATAAGTTTTCGCTTCTAGAAGGATCTTCCTCTAGATTGTTCTTTTGGATAGATAGAATTAGTATCAATAGGAGTAGAGGTTATGGGATTTTTTTTTTGAGAATTATTGTAATGGAGCACTTCTCTATTGGAGTTTTCCCCCTCGAAGAGGCAAGTGAACATTGTTTCCTATCAATAAAAGTATTATTTGGTGTTTTCGTTTCATCTATTGTGTTGTTCCACTGTTATTCTCTGCAATATTTATGTTTCATGCTATTATAATAGATCTGGTACCTTACAATTTGTGAGAGTACTTTTGAAAATTTCACCCTCTAAGGGTTACTAGCTCACTTGAATTCATGCGCTATGCTTGGAAGGTCACTTGTGGATGGTTTTTGTTGGTTTTAGATGGAATTTTTTGCAATTAGAGTTTTATCTCATGGTTTCTTGGTTAAAGTAAGTTAATTTTCTACAATTTATTCTTATGCTATTGATATTTCATGGTGAATTTGCTACATTATGCTAGACTTCTTGCTTGGTGAAACCCTAAGAGAGGAACAATTTCTAGGGCCCAAATGTGCTTGCACCCTAGAATTCCTTCTCCTCGGGATTCAAAACCTAAGTCCCAAATGTGTTTTCACCTTAGGGTTTGAATCCTACCTCTTGGTTACTACTAAATCAATCTTTAATCTTAGTTGTGTTTGTTGTTATACGACTCCATATCCCTTAAAAGGAACTGGTTTAGATCATTCTCATGGTGAATTTTTGACAAACTCATTCTCTTTACTCTCTTAAGCATTCTACTAACTTAAGTAACACTACCATTGGAAAAAATATTGGACAATTTTCTATTGTTACAAAAGTTTGCTACAACCACCTGATAATACTTTAATTTATTGCATACACTCTTATAAACATGGCCTAACTTGCTTAGAAATTGCCTTAAACAACTCGATATTACTCGTGGATGTATGTTAATTTTTCATGGTCAATTGTTTCATTTCTGAGCATTAACTATTGTTTTTGTTATAAACCATTTATTGTTGTCATATCATTGTTTATTGTTGCAAATTTATAACAACTATCACAACTTATCTTGTCTAGTGTCTTT
>ML829368.1:56436-73456 GCA_009831015.1 Picea engelmannii | reverse complement strand
ACCTGGTAATATCATCAACAATTCCAGTTGCAAGAACATGCTTAGGATCTTTTAGATCCTTGATTACAACTTGGTGAGGTGAAAACTCGACGGTTTTACCTTCACCTAAATGAGTGATTTGATATACTGATAGAAGGTTACAAAAAAGACTTGAAACACATAATACATCATTGAAATGACCATTATCTACTTGAACTGTTCCAGATCCTACAACACTAAGAGATCTATCATCACCAACAAATATTTTCTTGGTGTCACATTCATTTAGAGCAAAAAATATGGATTTATCCTTAGCCATATGATAAGATGCTCCTGAATCAATGAGCCACTCATCAGAAGAAGAAGTAGTAGTAGAATTTCAATTGAAGGAAAAACCAGAAGCAGAAAGTGCATGTCCGTGAGAAGAAGAAGCAAAATCAATATTGATGTTGTGCTTCTTCATCACTGCGTCTAAAGCTGCCATCTTCTTGAAACATTTGGACTCATCATGACCATCTTTATCGCAAAAGTTGCAATGTCTGTTAGTATTTTTACTTTTATATTTTTCTCCTTTTTCCACATTAGGAGTGGAAGCTGTCTGAGTGGGTTTGTGACCCTTATGTTGCTTGTTGTTGTAGCAAGGATGTTGCTTCTTAGGATACTTGGGTTTATCTTTCTGCTGGGGAATTAGGGATTTGTTGGAGGTACTTGCATTGTTGATTACTCCAAGTTGTATAAGCTTATCTTCCTCTCTAATCAAAGAAGCACAAAAGGACTCAAGAGTGGGTTTGTCATAAGCTTTCCCTAGATCCTCTCTCATGGCATAAAAGGTAGATACAAACATAGAATATGCACTACCTAGCTTAGAAAGGATAAGATATATGCAATGCTCTTCTGCCTTTTTTATTTTACATTCTTCACATAAAATTCGGAGTGTTTTAAACCTAGATAGATAGTCTCCAAGGAAAGAAAAATCACTTGGACTCAAGGTCAGTTTTTTATTTTCTAACTGTTGTGCTCGAATAATATTGAGTTTACCAAACACATATTCAATTGTGTTCCAAGCTTCTTCGGGGTCATCAATTCCTTGAAGGTGGTACCTTAAATCAGGAGAGATGGACATTCTGATTAGTCCACATGCTTCGTCATTCCTATTATCCCATTTGGCTTTATTATCATCATCAGTGGGTGTTGTTTCCTTTTCCAAGGTAATCTAGTACAGGCCTTTACTTCTTAATAAATCTTCCATATGGGATTTCATTGGAAGTAGTTGTTGCTGGTAAGCAAGACATTACTTGTAGAATCCATATTAAATATGCAGATAATGTGGATTTAAAAACTGAAACTAATGATTTGGATGGAAATATCTCAAAAATTTATGCGGTTTTTAAAAAAACGGCACTAAAAACAGATTTCCAATGTGAGAGTTATGCCCTTTAAAAAAAGAAGGCATAAACGGTAACCAAATAACCACGTGATAGTGTAAGATGCTTTATGAAGTGACCCACTTTTATAAAGAGAAGTGGGGATCACTTTTACAATAAGTTACTTTATAACAGAAAAGATGCATGCAAAATAAACTATTAAAGCTACTTATAATGATTCACTTTTATACTTGAAGTGAAATACACTTTACAATTTTGGCATGATTTTTTTTCAAAAAAAGAGTAACAAAAAGAGACTTGAACTCAAGACCTCTTACTTAATAAGGAAACTTTTAACCAAATGATCTAGCAAAACATATTGTAATGTTCATAAGGAGGATTGGGGGTGTTTTTGTTGTGGAAGACGGCCTTGGAGAGTGTGCTAAAGAAAACTCTTTTCACACAAGAAAAAAAATTCGCTCCGGATCTGACTGTAATGGTCGTATCTTGGGAAAACGGAATAGTCGTCTCAGCCCAGAAATGTACAGAAATGAAAGAAAGTGGAGATGAGGAAACTCGGCTTCACGATCTCGATCTTCAACAGGAGCGGGTCTTCAAACATGATCTGATACCATGTTCGACAACATAGGTAATCCAACAGAGGAAAAACACCTTCAGTAACCACTCACATAACCAGATCAAATATCAACACACCGATGTTTTCACGTGGTAAAATCCCTACGGGGAAACATCCATGGCCCCAGCTAACGCGGCCACTTGGAGCAGTTTATTAATGCAAAGAAAAAGATTACAGAAATATTTTACAAGAGAGTTTCTCACAATAAATCATCAGAAAATGACCCTCCATGCTCTTTAAATAGAGATCATGGACCAATCGGGTGTTAAGCCATGGATCAATGGCCGTTAAGATCAAGGAGAGTATGAACCGCCGAATCACTCTATGTCGGGAACATATCGTAACCGTCGGATTTCCTAACTACAAATGCATACTAATGCACACTAAAGAAACACACTAGAAACACACTTTTACCTAACGACATATTAGACCAAGTAGATCTTAACTGACTCCTAAGTGTCTAAATATCCTAACAAAATTAGACATCATCTAGTATTGAGATTATATATTCAAACATTAATAATTTATTATGATTCTATATTTTTCTCTTCAAAATAAATGGTTGTTGAAATACTCAATGATACATTGCTATGACTAAAACCCTAACAAAATATTCAACCATGTTATTATACACATAATTATGAGTGCATAATACAATTATTGTATTTACATTTATAAGGGATGTTATATTCTCTACAATAGCTTTTAGTAACATATATAGTATTTTTAGATTTGATGTGAAACTCCTACTACTAGCATTCCTACTCCTAACATTGACATTTTAAATTTTGTACGTAAAATAAATATTATTTACACATTTATGCATTAGGGAACAAGGTAGATATTTTGCAATGTATGTTGGGATCGAGGTGTGTCATACATCTTGCAATCTTGTAATAGAACAATTTATATAAATATTACTTTATCTCTCTTATTACAACTATACATTTGTGTTAATAGAATAGTATAAAATTTCTCCACCTCATATCTACCTTGTACATTCAAATAATCATGTAGGAATCATCATAGTGATAAATAATTTAATAATACATTAGACATCAACCAAAAGACAAGTTTGGAAAGTAATGCATTTGCAATAAAAATTTGATGCTCATTTGAAGTTTGTAATGTCGATTAAATGTCAAATAGGAATTTCCCCTTTGTTTAATAAACATCGAAAATCTTCAGACCTTTTCTAAGTTTGTCAGTGCTTTCCTTTCACTTCTATGGAAGGCACTACATCTTTGGACCAACTTATATATAGGACTTATGATGTTGTTTATGTTTTATCCTTACTTGGGCTCGACTCTTAACCCCATCTCCGAACCATAGCTATTGGCATTGAAATGGGGCACTGAAACGAACAAATCAGGATGTATCCCCAAACCCCCTCCTACTATCTATCTATCTATCGGGTAAAAAATATAACTAATTCTACTAGCAGAACCGCGATAAGGTCCTCTCATTCATTCCAAGCATGATTAGTTTGTAACGCAATTTCCCTTCCATTCTTCTCACGTTATCTATAATCACCATTGTGTCATGCATGGGCGTGCCAGGTAGATTCCATGATTCTTTCTTGGAATCACTCACATATAAAGGAGGATGATGCTACTAAAGATGCTTCACCCACCCCTCAATATGCCTCTAATATGCAGATAGGAGAAAGGATTTTCATAAGAAATAAGGACACGGGAACAATATATATATATATATATATATATATATATATATATATATATATATTACTGCACGCCTCGATTGACTGACTGACGCTTGTCAACATGGTGAGCTATAAGATCTATATATGGGTGAGATATTCACTTCGTTCATGCCCCCCAATATCACGTGATATCTCTTAGCAGGGTGCATGACAAACATGTTGTCCCATGGGGTGGGAATCCCATGTCTCATCATTGATGCCACGTGGTGTTGAATTCACATCGATATGATGTTGAAAATACGATGAAAGGGAAGTATAATTCAACAATACCTTATCCAACTATATGTCGCTTTTTCGAGGCAAAATCATCCTCTAATCGACTTGTAATCAAGTTCTTTAAACTCAATCCACCAAATATTTAGAATACAAAATTTCCATATATCATTTCTTAAGTGATGCTAAACCAACATGTATGCTATTATAGTGATATCCATTCAATGTTTACATCACATAGGATATGAAAACGTGATGTTATTTTTTTTGGTTTCTCTCATTTGATGTTGAAGATGTTTTCATGTTCCCACAATGTGCCTAGTTGAATCTTGAGATCATGCACCTCTTGAGGGCATGTGACACCATGACCTTTCTCACCTGGTTACTTGGAAACACCAAGGATACTTCATCCAGAATAAATATCTTCACTTAGAGCATACCCATACTCCATTCTAAGCTAACAACGAGTCACACTCCTACTCTAGATAAACTCTTGTATACTTAGACAATTTTTAACCATTTAACACTTAGTCATATATAAGCATACATCCATGAGAAACAAAGAGAACAACGGTGGAACAAATGAAATACATACACATAAATACTACAGGCAAAATGAACAATGCTTAGCACTCAACTAAGTCTTTGTTATTGAAAAACAATTACAATATGAGCTCTACTGGCTCGGTTTACAACTCTGAAAGAGTCACACGACTCACCTCACCTCACCAAGACACTCATACACATATTTGTCACACCAAGAATCCATGTCGCAATCATCTTTGTGGCCTCCTTTGGTGCACTTTAGACGTTCCCTCAACCACTCACTTGTTGTCTCTTTATTTCCAGAAACTTCATGGATTTCGGTTCTACCTCACACATCCCTCCAACAAACCTTCATTTCCATACTTCCCAAAAATTGGCCCAATAGAATTTTTCCCAAATCTGTCCACCAAATCCACCTCAAGGAAGCACAATTCCTCCCATGTGGAGTGACTTGGATCCTTGAGGTATATTTTGTTGAAACACTCACTGAAACTGAGAGGGGGGGTAAATCAGTGTCTAGAACTTTTGGCTACTTTTCACACTTTCATAAATTAACTAAATTAACTGAATAAGATATATGCAGTTTAATTAATTATTCATAAACATGTATAACACAAATTGTATGAAGTAGATACAATATCATTCTTTTATTTATTGAACTTGAATGAATACAAATAAAATCAATCCTTTAATATATTCAACTTGATCTAAATATGAGAGATCCAACTCTCTGATACAAGACCCAACTTGTAGTTCTAAGATCCAATTGAGAAATGAAGAATCCAATTCTCATAACAAGATTTGGTTGATTGATCTTAGATCCAACTGTGATGTGAGGAATCCAATCCTTATGACAAGACTCAACTTGTAAGTAGGCACCAACTTGATAGAATGAACTTTCATTCAATCCAATATATATATATATATATATATATATATATATATATATATATATATATATATATATATCCACCAAGACACATTCTTCCCTTCATATTCCTTTACTTATATATTCCTCCAAAGGGTGCCACTTGAAAGAATGTGTCATTTTGGAATGAAATATTGGACCCCTTCATTTAATTAGCACAAATGGTTACTTTTATTAATTAATTTCCATACACCAATTTAGACAATGATTTTTGTATGAATATTTTGGAGTGATGGAAACGAATTTTAAAATTCTATGACATGGGTGTTTTGCAAAACATTCACAATTAGCCAACACACAAGAAATTTCCACAGAAAGTGTGCGAGGTGGCCGGTACAGGTGGTTATTTGAAGGAAACTTGCCCAAATTTTCTTTTTGTCGTCAAATGCCAAATTGACTTCAATACATATTACCTTTTCGTGAATGTCTAAATCGACCTCCACATATCTCCTTGTTGGTGATTATTTAAACTCAACTTGTAAATATTTTACTTGATGATTATATTAAAATTGGTTCCATCTCAGCTACTAGTCACTAAATATTTGACTTGGTCTCACCATTTTTCGTATTTGCTTCCTCATTCGACCGACAAACATATTTTTGGTCAACTCAATTAGAAGAAATTTCGACTTGAGTATTTCAATTCTAGTCAACCCACATTTCTTCAGCCTTGACCCGAATTGTATTTAAGTTTTCTTTGACTTTGACCTTTAGGTTACTTCTTTCTTGGACTGACCCAACTTGGAAGAAAACCAACTTAAGAAATTCGACTTTGGTCATCTCCACTTTCTTTGGTTGACTTGCATTTCCTGATTCAATTTTCCTTCAACTTCGACCTTCATTTGGTCAACTTGTCTTCAACTCGTCTTGAAATTGATCGACTTGTCTTCGACTCTTCATGCAGTTGATTGACTTCCAGATAGTCGACCTTATTATTGTTTGAATCGAATCAACTTCTGACTCGATAGTGTCAATGTTTCTTCACCAAACATCCACCATTGACATTCTATATCATCTCTTGACTCTTATTCAATTGATATTTTATGAATCACTTTTAATGAACCATGTCTTATTAACTTCTTTATTTTTTATTTGTATGGATCCATATTGAATTATCCATTTACCCTTTTTATCTGGACAATTTCTTCACAGTTTCTTGTTTTGTGCATGGATGTTAATGACACAATATCAACCTTATACAATATAGGATAAGTGTATCAAGCTCATGCAATATATTAGTCA
Source organism: Picea engelmannii (assembly GCA_009831015.1). Classification (NCBI taxonomy): domain Eukaryota; kingdom Viridiplantae; phylum Streptophyta; class Pinopsida; order Pinales; family Pinaceae; genus Picea; species Picea engelmannii. The sequence continues at coordinate 66,824 of ML829368.1, read as the reverse complement.
ATATTATCTTTCTACTGATATTCAATTCACCTTCATAATATTATGCCCAATATTGATAATGTTTGACATTCAAGTTGCCTTCATAACATTATGTCCAATATTGACAATGCTTGATATTAAATCACCTTAATAACAATATGTCCAATATTGAAAATGCTTCTCAAACCAATCAATCAATGATACTTCACCTATTTATCAAGGTTGACATCAATGACAACCAAATTGCCAACAGTCTCCCCCTTTGCTATTGATGGAAACCTTAGTAAAACAATCTTACTTCCCTTGTGAAATGTATTCTGTATTTTGAGTCTTTTGAGTTGACTTTGTTTTACTCTCTATCTCTCCCCCTTCGACAACAATGAAAAAGGGAACATTTATATTTTCCCCCTGAGGTGATTCTCCCCTTATCTTTGTCCCATTTAGTTTGTACTTTGTTTTTATTCATCACACTATTCTACAGACTGATTTTCTTTTGATATTTCATCCTCATCACTACTGTTTTGTGCACCATAATATTATTCATCTTCTTATTTAGAAATTATTCTTCCTTGAGCTTGTTCCTCTTCATATGCAAAGATGTGAATTTCACATTCCTTATTAGGAGTTTCATCCATCAGTTTATTGTTATCAATTTCTTCATTTTTAGGTGCAAGATATTCATCATCTTTCTTTCTTTCTGCTTCAGATTTTATTCTCCATATCTTTCCATAAGGCACTATGTTTGATGAAATTTTCTTTCCTACAATTTTCCTTTGATATTTATCCTCTCTTCTTTTCTTCCAAAGTTCATTAGATTTCCTTCTTGACTTGTATGGATTATTTTTCATGGGTTGTCTTCTTCATTTCTTGCAGTCTTGAGATTTGTGCTCAAACTTATCAAAGTTCTAGCATCTCATGGTATGACAAAACTTTGTTGTGTGCCCAACATAATTTCATCTCCAACATCTCATTAAGTTATTGGACCTTCATGAATTTTTCTTTCCAGGACTCTTGCATTCCAATTCTTTGTGACCAAAGTTTTTACAAGAAAAGCAATAACCATTGAAGATGTTTCCATACTCGACTCTGTTGTGACATGAGAATTATTCCTTTTGATATGTTTCTTGTTTTTTATTTTTATAGCTTCCTCCGTTACAAAAGTTCATGGTTTGTATTTGGCTTGTGATTGCACCTTTTCATTTTGAGGAGGATAATCCTCTCTCATGTTTGTGAATGGTGTTCCACTTGTCACCTTCTTCTTGCTTATTGTACCCAAGACCAATTTTGTCATCAGTTGGTATTTGACTATTCCAGATCTTATCCAGGGCTGATATGTTCTGGAATTTGACAGTTTCTTTTGTCTTTTAATTCTTCTTTTTGAGGTTGATAACTTCCAATTCCAACATGTGACATGTTTCTTCCTTTTTAGTCAACTGGATCTTCAAGTCTTCTTTTGTTTCCTTAGCTTCTTCAATTTGAGTCTTTAGAATGATGACTATTTCTTCTGTCTCATCCAAGACTTTTGTGCATTTATTGGTTTTATCATATGCCTTCAACTCTTCTATTTCTTTTGTTAGATCAACAACTTCAGTCTTCAAGATTTTGATTTCTTCCTTACTTTCTAGTTGAATCCTTTTGAGGTTGATGACTTCCAATTGCAACTTGTTGCACAATTCTTCCTTTTTAGTTAACTGACTCTTTAGGGTTTCTTCACTTTTCTTAGCTTCTTCACGTTGAGTCTTTAGACTATTGACCATTTATTTTGTTTCTTCTAATTCTTCTATGCATTTATTGAGTTTGTCATATGTCTTCAATTCATTCATTTTTTTTGTTAGATCAACAACTTCAGTCTTTAATCTATTGATCTCTTCTTCTTTGTATTCTAGCTGAATCTTCTGTTCTTGCTCTTCATGGTTTTTAGATTGATCTAACTGTTGTAGTAGTAACATATCTTTCTTTCAAATTTCATTAATCATATCTTTCTTTCATATTTAAAAGTTTTTAATCATATTTTAGTACTATTGATTTTGGTATGAATGTTATTTCAAATAAGATGAGGTTTTAAGTCAACATTATTACCATACAAATGTAGTCTATCGTCAAGAATTTCTTAATCAATTTCTATATATTAGAATATAAAATATTTTATATTTGGTATGATTCCCTATTTTTTCTTCAAATTAAATGGTCGTTATGATACATGGGTTTTCAAGTCAATGTTATTACCATACAAATGTAGTCTATCATCAAGAATTTCTTAATCAATTTCTATATATTAGAATATAAAATATTTTGTATTTAGTATGATTCCCTATTTATTTCTTCAAATTAAATGGTCATTATGATACACGGATATGACTAAGACCCTAACATAAGACCCTAAAAAAATTAGACATCATCAAAGACATCATCAAGTATTAAGATTATATATTCAAAAATAAATAAATTTATTATGATTCCCTATTTTTCTCTTCAAATTAAATGGTCATTGAAATAGTCAATCATACATTGCTATGACTAAGAACCTAAAAAAAGTCAACCATGTTATTACACACATAATTATTCTATTTTTTCTTCAAATTAAATGGTCGGTGCATAAGACCCTAACAAAATTAGACATCATCAGAGACATCATCAAGCATTGAGATTATATATTCAAACACAAATAAATTTATTATGATTACCTATTTTTCACTTTAAATTAAATTTTCATACATTGCTATGACTACGACCCTAACAAAATAGTCAACCATGTTATTATACACATAATTATGAGTGCATAATACAATTATTTCATTTACATGTATAAGGGATGTTATCTTCTCTACATATATTTTAGTGACATATACAAGTATTTTTAGATTTGATGTGCAACTCCTACTACTAACTATGAAATTTTAAATTTTGCACGTAAAATAAAATATTATCTACACATTTATGTATTAGGGAATACAGTCGATCTTTTTCCATGTATGTTGGGATCTAGGTGTGGCATACATCTTGCAATCTTTTAATAGAACAATTAATGTAAATATTACTCTATCTCTCTTTTATTACAACTAAATCTTTGTGTTAATACAATAGTAAAAAAATTCTCCACCTCATATCTACCTTTCACATTCAAATAATCATGTAGGAATCATCATAGTGATAAATAATTTAATAATACTTTAGACATCGACCAAAATACAAGTTTGGAAAGTAATGCATTTGGGATAAACAATTGATGCTCATTTGAAGTTTGTAATGTCGATTAAATGTCGAATACAAATTTCCTCCTCGTTGAATAAACATAGAGAACTGAGGCTAAATAAAACAGGTGCAATTGGTGGATAATCATATCCCCAATTATGTTGTGCTCCCAGAATTTACACCTGAGCACTATTCAGAATGGAGGGGGGACAAGATCAGGATATTGAAGGCGTTTTGATCCTTATTCAAACCTAGCCTAATTAGTCTATGGCTTGGTTGTTGGCAGTGAATAGTGGATTGAATCGATTTTTTTGATCATTCAATGATTGATATATGGTCCTATGGAGCCTTCCTTCCTTTCGAGAGAGACTGACCTTCACGCATAATTGGCCTTCCTTCCTTTTCAGATCTACGTTTTTGGATGTGTATTTGGTGGGCCCTTTTTGGTGTAGGTCGAGAGAAAATCTTTGGACCTTTGCTAAGTTTTTCAGTTCTTTCCTTTCATTGCTATGGAAGGCAGTACATCTTTGGATATAATTGCAGATAGGACTTATGATGTTTCTTCCATTACAACCTTACTTGGGATAGACTCTTAACCCCATCTATTGTCACCCCATCTCCGAACCATATTTATTGGCATTGAATTGGGGCAGTGAAATGAATAAATTGGGATGTAGACCCAAAACCCCTCCTACTATCTATCTATCTATCTATAGGGTAAAAAATGTAACTAATTATACTAGCAAAACCACGATAGGGTCTTCTCATTCATTCCAAGCATGGTTAGTTTATAATGCAAGTCCCCTTCCTTTCTACTCATGTTATCTATAATCACGCTTGTGGCATGCATGGGCATGCTAGGTGGATTCCATGATTCTTTCCGGGGATCGATCACATATGAAGGAGGTTGATGCTACTAAATATGCTTCACCCACCCCTCAATATGCCTCTAAGATATAGATATGATAACAGATTTTAATAAGACAGAAACACATTGGGACTATATATATATATATATATATATATATATATATATATATATATANTTGACTGAGGTCTATCTGGATAATGTGCTAGAAGATCTATATATGGGTGAGATATTCACTCCATTCATGTGCACCAAAATCACCTGATATCTCTTAGTGGGGTGTCTGAAAAACATGTTGTCCCATGGGGTGGGCATACCATGGCTCATCGTTGATGCCACGTGGTGTCGAATTCACATCAATATGATGTTGAAAATACAAAGAAAGGGAAGTATAATTCAACAATACCTTATCCAACTATATGTCTCTTTTTTGAGGCAACATTATCCTCTAATCGACATGTAATCAAGTTCTTCAAACTCAAGCCACCAAATAGTTAGAATATAAAATTTCCAGCTATCGTCATTTAAGTGATGTTAAATCGACATGTATGTTATTATAGTGATATCCATTCGATTTTTACATCACATATGAGATGAAAACATGATGTTAAATATTTTGGTTTCTCCCATTTGATGTTGAAGATGTTTTCATGTCCCCAGAGTGTGCCTAGTCAAATCTTATGATCATGCACCTCTTGAGGGCATGTGACACTATGGTGTTTCTCACTTGGCTACTTGGAAACACCAAGGATAATTCATCCAGAATAAATCTCTTCACCTAGAGCATACCCATACTCCATTCTAGGCTTCAGATGAGTCATAATCCTACTCTAGAGAAACTCTTGTATACTTAGACAATTGTTAATCATTTAACACTTAGTCATATATAAGCATACATCCATGAGAAACAAAGAGAAAAGCATTGGAACAAATGAAATACATATACAAAAATATTGCAGGTAGCATGAACTATGCTTAACACTCGACTAAGTCTTTGTTATTTCAAAACAATTGCAATATGAGCACTACTAGCTTGGTTTACAACTTTGAAAGAGTCACACGACTCAACTCACCTCACCAAGACACTCATACATAGATTTGTCACACCAAGACTCTATGTTACAACCGTCTTTCCAGACTCCTATGGTGCACCTCAGAATTTCCCTTAATGGAAGACTTTTTGTCCCTTCATTTTTGTAAACTTCATGGATTTCAGTTCTGCCTCAAACATCCCTCCAACAGGCCCGCGTTTTCAAAATTCCCAAAAATCGACCCAACATGAGTTTTCCCAACTTTTTCCACCAAAACCACCTCAAGGAAACACAATTCCTCCCATGTGGAGTGACTTGGACCCTTGAGGGATCTTTCCCCTCTTAAACTAAGCCTACCTTAGAACCACATAGCTCCTCTTGCTCTCCTTATCTTTAAATTTTCCTTCATTGGTTGTGTACCCTTGTTCTCTTATAGGGACTCCAAAGGTCACCATAACAAACCATCACTTCCTTTGGGGTTGTCGGGCCCCTTCATGAACCCATTTTTTCAAAGGAATTGTCACGCCCATTTGTAGACCTGGTTTCCTGAATGAATCATCACACCCCTTCACAGACTCGGTTTCCCAGATGAATCCATGCACTCATCAATTTTTGTGCCCCTTGGGACTGACGTGCCCAACCTTGATGCGCCCATCATGTCGGTGTGCCCTAGTCTCTTGGTTGCTTCATACTTGGGAAATCCTCTTGGCACATTCTCTTTCCTAAGGTGTCCACTTTCCCAACTTGGGTGTCGGAGAAACACCAAGTTACGTCTCCTTGAGGACGTGGGTGAGGGTATCCACACCCATCTAGTCAAATACCTTACATCCTCCCAAACCTCAAGTCGTTATCATCCCTGACAACATCCAAAAAATATGTGATCTCAATGTCTCCACCCAAACTCATGCTCCCCATCGCAACTAAGTCTACCGGAAACCCCAAATTCTGCTAAAGTAGAAAACCCAAGTTTCCCTGCAAAGTGGAAACCCCAATTTTTTCACAGACTAACCAAACTGTACTACACCCAAATCTACATGATCTATTTCCTAAGTCAATACAATCACTTCAAGCAACTCAAAGGAATAAATTCACCCAACTCTGTTGCACTCTCTCATTGTGATGTTGTTTCCTTGTTCTTGCTCTATTCCACTACTAGTGTCACTTCCTACTACAACTGTATGTTTCCCACTTCACTTCAAAATTTTGTCTAAGTGTTGAACTATTGTGATCTTACTATTGCTCCCATACTTCAATAAACTCTTCCATGTCTCCACACACTGATATCCCCCATGCCTTGGATTGATTGGGTAGCTAGTTCAATCATTAAGCCAAAATCATGAGAATGCACTTCCTCATGCTCGAACTTATTTTTTTTTGTCACATATTCATCACTTTATTCAAGTCCAAAGACTAAGGAAAGTGTCCATCCTTTCCTCAATACTTCCACCATCATCTAATATTCGTCAAGGATATCCTCCACAATGTCTAATTGTTTCACTTCAAACCTACAGGTGTGTCCGTACTTTGAATTCCTTCCACAATTCGGTCCATTCACACAAAAATATCAGACCAAGGCAAGGTTTCCCTGTTGGAGTTACTTCACACACACCTAGGATTTTTTTTCGTAAGGTTTTTACTTGTTTATTAGTTATAATTAGTCATTATCCAGTCTCCTATAATTTAGGGGAGAATATTCCACCTGTAGAATATTCTCTTTCAGTTGACACTTCAGTTTGACTAGTTGAGTTGAGTTTAGATGCTGCATTGGTTTTTTCTCCATGCAACATTGGGATCATCACCATGCTAATTCGAACTTGCCATGGTATCATCACCAGAGTGGCACATTAGCCTTGATTCCTTGAGTTAAATCCTCACTACTCTTTATTCAGTTAGTTAACTGAAGACTAGTTGACTAGTTAACTCAACTAGGTCGCAGTTCACTCCCATAACTGCCTGAGAGACTAGACTAGGTGGCAACTCACTCCTATAACTGCCTGAGAGACTAGACTAAGTGACAACTCACTCCCATAACTATTGGTGTGTCTCCAAATCACTCTATACCACCACTATGGCGCATTGGTTATCCTCAAGTTGAAATCATTGAGTTATACAGAGTATATCATGTGTAAATTATTCATTATTCACAACGGTTAATGAGAATTATTTTCTCTCATTCTTCTTCTTTCTCCAATTCTCTCTTCAAATGTGTGTATTGTTGTTTATCTAGATCTAGTCTATGCAGGTTCAACACATTTACATGATATCAGAGCCGACAGACTGCTAAGCAAAAGCTACACCAAAAAGGTTTGCAGGTACAAAAGATTGAAGGCAGTAGAAAGATGGAATTCCAAAAAGAATCCATTCTTACACCTTACAAATATTTTGCATGGAAGGAGAAAATAGCCATACATCTCCAATCCAGAGGATTGTATAGGTTAACCATGAATATAGATACAGAGCTGACATCAGACATAGAAAAATCCAAGTACTTAAATCGCATGGATGAGGCACTCGAAACAATTTGCAGTCTTATTTCTCCCGATCTCCTTTTTCATATATCTTCCTGTAAGACTCCCAATGAAGCCTGGACCATCTTGGAAGGGCTATTTGGAAAACATGATAATATGAGGGAACACATGCTAGAGGTGGAGCTGCTCACATTGGATCCAAAAAGCTTCGAGAATATCCAATATCTCTTTACAAAATTCAAGGATTTACTGTCGCAACTCAAAGCTTGCGGGGTTGATAAATCGAAGGAGGAAAAACAAATGGTTCTCACCATTCTCTCCAAGCTTCGTCTTGAATTCTATGTATTCGTATCTACATTCCATACTGTCAGATTCGCCTCTGAATCCACCTGGAATATGCCTTCTCTTGATGACTTTATCGAATCCCTGACACAATAGAAAACCAAACGCATCAACATGGGCGCAATCAAAGGCCCAAGGGCGCATGCACTCACTATGCATGATGCCAGCCAGAAATATAAGAAATCTAAAGATAAAGATAAGCGAAAATCTCATTCACATCCGAAGAAGGAAGGGTACACAAAACCCATCACTGATGCCTCTGGATCCAAAGGAGAAAAGGGAAGAAAAGGAGAGAAATGCACACACTGTCACAAAGGATTCCATTCGGAATCCGCATGCATGAAAAAAAAATAGATCTGATGTCTCAAATAATTCAACAAAAAAAAATTGGAGATCACATCCCTGAGGGTGAAAAGAAGAAGAAGCCAAAAGATCTGAATTTCAAGAAAGGAAATTCTAGCCATGCCTTGATTGCCATCAAATCCTCTCTCGATGCTTGGATCGTTGATTCAGGATCATCACATCACATGGCTGCATCAGAAGCATTCTATTCTTCTTTGGATGCATGAAAATGTCCTCCTATTCTGATGAGGGACAACTCTTCTGTTGACGTGCATGGGCCCGATTCCCTCTGAAAAGAGGAAGGCATTTGATCCACAGAGCACTGAGTGCATTTTTTTTGGATACCCTGATGGTGTGAAGGGATATCGGCTTATTGATATTTCCTCTGACCAGATCATCATTGAGCGTAGTGTCAAATTCGAGGAAAGTGTCTCACATGTACCTTAGAAGTCACATGCAAACACCTTCGCTCTTCCACCTGTCTGAGATGATGAGCATGCACATGCCAACTCTTCTTTAGACAAGAGTTATGATTTAGAGGAATAAGATGATTCAGATTCAGATTCAGAGTCAGTATAGTCAGGTGTATAGTTAGAGCATCCAAATGCAGTTGGAGAGCCAAAGCAAAGGCCCAAATGGGCACAAACTACTCTTCAGGATGCAGGGGATCTCGTAGGTGATCCAACAGATACTAGGAGGACTCGATCTGATTTTGATGAGCCTCCTGTTGCACTCACTACCACTGAACCATTGCCTTCTATGTATCTTTTCTTGGTTCAGTCTTCAGATCCACAGTGTTATGGCGAGGCTACTGGAAATCCCTTTTGGGAATTCGCCATGCAGGAGGAGTACAACTCCTTCCTTGAGAACCAGAATTGGGATCTGGTTCCCCTTCCTTCTGGGAGAAAAATTATCAGATGCAGATGGGTTTACAAGTACAAGAGCGCAGCGGATGGACAGATCAAGAGATACAAATCCAGGCTTGTCGCCAAAGGCTTTTAGTAGGTTCATGGTATTGACTATGATGAGACCTTCACTCCGGTAGCAAAGATGGATTCCATAATATTGGCACTTGCCATTGTGGCAGCCAAGGGATGGGAAGTCCATCAGATGGACGTGAAGAATGCATTTCTTCATGGTGATCTCTCTGAGGAGATCTACATGGAGCAGCCCCAGGGATTTATGCAGGACTCATCTTTGGTCTTTTGACTGAAGAAGTCACTTTATGGCCTCAAGCAGGCTCCGAGGGCATGGTATGCCAAGATGGACTCCTACTTGTTGTCACAGAACTTTGTACATTGTAAATCAGACCCAAATGTCTACATTCTCGGGACGAATGATTCACTTCTACTTTTAGTTCTGTATGTCGATGATTTTTTGATCACCGGGTGCTCAATTTCAGCGATTGTTGCAATCAATAGGATTCTACATGACAGGCTTTTGATGACGGACATGGGTCCACTACACTTCTTCCTTGGACTTGAGATTAGTCAGGATGCATCAGGAATCAAGCTGTCTCAGGCCAAGTATGCAAGAGATCTCCTTGAGAGATTTCACGTGATAGACTACAAGTCTGCTTCGACTCCTTTCCTATCAGGAGTCAAACTTGAGGATGGCGGGGAGACTCCACTGGTTGACAACACACTGTACAGACAACTAGTGGGGATCTTGTTGTATCTCACACACTCTAGACCAGACCTCTCCTATGCAATTGGCACAACTTCCAGGTTCATGCAGGAGCCGCATGAGCTACATTGGAAAGATGCAAAGCGTATCCATCGATACGTACAAGGCACCATCACCTTTGGGATTCATTATGCAGCAGAATCAACATTAGATCTCATTGGGTTTACTGATTTCGACCAGGCTGGCAATAACATTGATCACAAGTCCACATCTAGTTACTCACTCAGTCTTGGTTCCGGCCCTATCTGTTGGTCGAGAAAGAAGCAAGCTACCATTTCTCTATCTTCAACTGAGGCAGAGTACAGAGGGGTATTTAACATAACCATTCAGGATATGCGGCTACAACATTTTCTCACTAAGTTGGGAATTCAGTTTCATTGGTCGATCGTCATCTGGTGTGACAACCAGAGCACTCTGAAGTTCTGTAGAGATCCATTTCAGAGGCAGCAGATGAAGCACATCGAGATCCATATGCACTAC
>ML829368.1:23883-47747 GCA_009831015.1 Picea engelmannii | reverse complement strand
AATAAATTCAAACTGTCATTTTACATTCATTGACCTCTCCCTGCAGGTCCATTTACATCACATATTCATGCTTATGAGTTTTGCCATAGTCCTTGGCCAGTTCAGTTATATTTACAATCTAGGGGAAACAGGGTGTTACACTTGCACATTCAAATAATCATGTAGGAATCATCATAATGATAAATAATTTAAGAATACTTTAGACATCAACCAAAAGATCAGTTTGGAAAGTAATGCATTTGCGATAAAAATTTGATGCTAATTTGAAGTTTGTAATGTCGATTAAATGTCGAATAGGAATTTCCCCCTCGTTGAATAAACATTGAATAAACTAATTCAAGCAGGTGCAATTGGTGGATACTCATATCCAAAATTATGTTGTGTTCTCAGAATTTACACCTGAGCATTATTCAGAATGGAGGGGGGACAAGATCAGGATATTGAAGGCATTCTGACCCTTATTCAAACCTAGCCTGATTAGTTTGTGGCTTGGTTGTTAGCGGTGAATAGTGGATCGAACCAATTCTTTCGATCATTCAATGATTGATATATGGTCCTATGGAGCCTTCGTTCCCAGACTTTCCAAAAATCAGCCCAACAAAAGTTTTCTCAACTCTTTCCATCGAATCCACCTCAAGGAAGCACAATTCCTCCCATGTGGAGTGACTTGGATCCCTGAGGGAGATTTTGTTGAAACACACACTAACACTGAGAGGGGGGATGAATCAGTGTTTAGAACTTTTGGTTACTTTTCACACTATCATAGATTAACTAAATTAATTGAATAAGATATATGCAGTTCAATTAATTATTCATAAACATGTATAACACAAACTGTATGAAGTAGATAACATATCATTCTTTTATTTATTTAACTTGAATGAATATAAATAAAATCAATCCTTTAATATATTCAACTTCAACTGAATATAAGAGGTCAGACTCTCTAATACAAGACCCAAATTGTAGTTCTTAGATCCAACTGAGAAATGAGGATTCCAACCCTCATAATAAGACCCGACTTTTTGATCTCAGATCCAACTGAGATGTGAGGAATCCAATCCTCATGACAAGACTCAACTTGTAAACAAACACCAACCTGATAGAATGAACTTTCATTCAATCCATTATATTATTTTACTTATATATTCCTCCAAAGGGTGCCACTTTCAAACAATGTGTCCTTTTGGAATGAAACATTGCACCCCCTCATTTAATTAACACAAATGGTTACTTTTATTAATTAATTTTCATACACCAATTTAGACAACGATTTTCGTATGAATATTCTGGAGTGATGGAAACGAATTTTAAAATTCTACGACATGGGTGTTTTTCATAGCATTCCCAATTAGCGACCCATGAGAAATTTCCATAAAAAGTGTGTGAGGTGGTCAGTACAGACGGTTCTTTGAAGGCAACTTACCCATATTTTCCTTTCGTCATCGGATGCCAAATTGACTTCAATAGATATTATATTTTCGTGAATGTCTAAATCAACCCCCACATATCTCCTTCGTTGGTGATTATTTAAACTCAACTTGTAAACATTTTACTTGATGGTTATATTAAAATTGGCTCCCTCTCAACTTCTAGTCACTAAATATTTGACTTGGTCTCACCATTGTTCATATTTGCTTCCTCATTCAATCGACAAACATCTTTTTGGTCAACTCAACTAAGAGAAATTTTGACTTCAGTATTTCAATTCTATTTGACCCATCTTACTTCAGCCTCGACCCGAATTGTATTTAAGTTTTATTCAACTTTGAAATTTAGGTTACCTCTTTCTTGGACCAACTCGACTTGGAAGAAAACCAACTTGAGAAATTTGAGTGTGGTTGTCTCGACTTGCTTTGACAGACTTGGATTTCCCGACTCAATTTTCCTTCGACTTCGACCTTCAGTTGGTCAACTTGTCTTTGACTCATCTTGAAATCGATCGAATTGTCTTCTCCAACTTTTGTTAATATGCCGGCTTGCAGTCGGTTGACTTGTCTTGCAGTTGATCGATTTCTAGATAGTCGACCTTATTGTTGTTTGAATCGAATCGACTTGTGACTCAATGGTGTCAATGATTCTTCACCAAACATCGACCATTGACATTTTGTATCATCTTTGGACTCTTCAATTGATCTTTTATGAATCACTTTTAAGGAACCATGTTTTATTAACTTCTTTATGTGTGATTTGTATGGATCCATATTGGATTATCCATTTACCCTTTTATCTGGACAATTTCTTCACAGTTTCTTATTTTTTGCATCGATGTTAATGACACAATCTCAACCATATACAATATAGGATGAGTGTATCAAGCTCATACAATATATTAGTCAATATTATCTTTCTATTGATATTCAAGTCACCTTCATAACATTATGTCCAATATTGACAATGCTTGACATTCAAATCACCTTCATAACATTATGTCCAATATTAATAATGCTTGACATTCAAGTCACCTTCATAACAATATGTTCAATATTGAAAATTCTTCTAAAACCAATAAATCAATGATACTTCACCTATTTATAAATTTTGACATCAATAACAACCAAATTGACAACAATCTCCCCCTTTTTTATTGATGACAAGCTTAGTAAAACAATATTACTTCCCTTGTGAAATGTATTCTATATTTTGAGTCTTTTGAGATGAATTTGTTTTACTCTTTATCTCTCCCCCTTTGACAATGATGACAAAGGGAATATTTATCTTCGCCCCCTGAGGTGATTCTCCCCCTGAAGTGATACTCCCCCTATATTTGTCCCATTTATTTTAGACTTTGTTTTTGTTCATCACACTATTATACAAAATAATTTTCTTTTGAGAGTTCATCATCATCACCATTGTTTTGTGCACCATAATCTTCTTCATCTTCTTATTTATAAATTCTTCTTCCTTGAGCTTGTTCCTCTTCATATGAGAAGCTCTGAATTTCACATTCCTTATTAGGAGTTTCATCCACCAGGTTATTGTTATCAATTTATTCATTTTTAGGTGCAAGATCTTTATCATCTTTCTTGCTTTCTTCTTCATATTTTCTTCTCCATATATTTCCATAAGGAACTCTATTTGATGAACTTTTATTTTCTACATTTTTCCTTTCATATTTATCCTCTCTTCTTTTCTTCCAAAGTTCATTAGATTTCCTTCCTGACTTGTATGGATTATTTTTCATGGGTTGTCTTCTTGATTTCCCACAGTCTTGGGATTTGTGCTCAAACTTATCACAGTTGTAGAATCTCATGGTATGACAAAACTTTGTTGTGTGCCCAACATAATTGCATCTCCAACATCTCAGTAAGTTATTGGACCTTCCTGAATTTTTCTTTTCAGGACTCTTGTATTCCAATGCTTTGTGACCAAAGTTTTTACAAGAAAAGCAATAACCATTGAAGGTGTTTCCATACTCGAGTTTGTTGTGACATGAGAATTCTTCCTTTTGATATGTCTCTTGTTTTTTACTTTTATAGCTTCCTCCTTTAACAAAGTTCATGGTTTGTATTTGGTTTTTGATTTCACTTTTTCCTTTTGAGGAGGATAATACTTTCTCATGTTTGTGAATGATGTTCCACTTGCCACCTTCTTCTTTCTTATTGTAGCCAAGACTAATTTTGTCATCAGTTGGTCTTTGAGTATTCCATATCTTATCCAGGATGGCTGAGATGTTCTGGAATTTGACAGTTTCTTTTATCTTTTCATTCTTTTTTTTGAGGTTGATAACTTCCAATTCCAACATGTGATATGTTTCTTCCTTTTTAGTCAACTGGATATTCAAGTCTTCTTCTATTTCCTTAGCTTCTTCAAGTTGAGTCTTTAGACCGATGACTATTTCTTTTGTCTCATCCAAGACTTTTGTGCATTTATTGGTTTTTTCATATGTCTTCAACTCTTCTATTTCTTTTGTTGGATCAACAACTTTAGTCTTCAATCTTTTGATTTCTTCCCCTTTTCTAGATGAATCCTTTTGAGGTTGATGACTTCCAATTCCAGCATGTGGCACAATTCTTCCTTTTTATTCAATTGGCTCTTCAAGGTTTCTTCACTTTCCTTAGCTTTTTCAAGTTGATTCTTTACACCGTTGACCATTTATTTTGTTTCTTCTAATTCTTCTATGCATTTATTGAGTTTGTCATATGCCTTCAATTCGTTCATTTCTTTTGTTAGATCAACAAATTCAGTCTTTAATCTATTGATCTCTTCTTCTTTGTCTTCTAGATGAATCTTTTGTTCTTTCTCTTCATGGTTGTTAGATTGATCTAACTGTTTTAGTAGCAACATATCTTTATTTTGAAGTTTCTCCAACTCTTCTAGAGTGCACATAGTTGTGTATTCGAGATTTTTAAGAGCCTCCACAAAAACTTCATTATATATACCATTTTCTGGTTCCATACAAAACTCTTATAATGCAGCTATAACATCAGTCTTAAGATTCAATATTTTTTCTATAGTGATTACTAAGGTATGCATCAACTCCTTGATGGAGTTGTCTTCTTCATTGATGAATATGTATTGCATCGATTCCTTGTTTGAGTTGTCTTCTTCTTTGATGATTGGGGATTGCATCAATTCCTGGTTTGAGTTGTCTTCTTTATTTATGATTGGGGATTGCATAAATTCCTTGTTTGTGTTGTATTCTTTATTGATGATTGGGGATTGAATCAATTCCTTGATGGTATTGTCTTATTTTTTTTTTTTTTTTGTACTTTACTCTGATAAGAAATCTCTAGCTAGAGCCTTAATACTTTAGCAAAGGTGCAGTGTCTCATATTTTCTTTGATTTGGTCTGTCAGTCCATTCTTGATTGTTTTTAATGTCATTGAATTATTTCTCTTTGCTTCTTTTGTAGTTTTGGATTTTTTCGTTGAGGTACTTAAGTACCAAGGCTTACTTACTACTGAGTCCCAAACTCTAGATCCTCTTGACTTTAGATATATTTTCATTCTTTCCCTCCATGAAGAGTAGTCTATTCCATCAAATAAAGGAGCTTCATTTGTGGAGAGAGCCATTTGTTCATCGATTTTTGTTTTTAGTAGGATCTTCCTTCCAGTGATTAGACTGTTTTTCCTTGAAGAGACCTTACTCTGATACTAATTGTTCTCGTTAGAACAATTGAGTGGTTAAACTGTAGCGAAAGAAATTGCTCTGATACCAATTGTTGAAACACACACTGACACTGAGGGGGGGTTGAATCGATGTCTGGAACCTTTGGCTACTTTCCACACTATCATAAATTAACTAAATTAACTGAATAAGATATATGTAGTTCAATTAATTATTCATAAACATGGATAACACAAACTGTATGGAGTAGATAAAATATCATTCTTTTATTTATTTAACTTGAATGAATACAAATAAAACCAATCCTTTAATATCTTCAACTTCAACTGAATATGAAATATCCAATTCTCTGATACAAGACCTAGCTTGTAGTTCTCAGATCCAACTGATATGTGAGGAATCCAATTTTCATGACAAGACTTAGCTTGTAAATAGGCACCAACCTGATAAAATGAACTTTCATTCAATCCATTATATATATATATATATATCCACCAAGACACCTTCTTCCCTTCATATTTATTTACTTATATAGTCCTCCAAAGGGTGCCACTTTGAAACAATATGTCATTTTCGAATGAAACATTGCACCCCTTCATTTAATTAACACAAATGGTTACTTTTATTAATTAATTTTCATACACCAATTTAGAAAACGATTTTAGTATGAATATTTTGGAGTGATGGAAACAAATTTTAAAATTTTACAACATGGGTTTTTTGCATAACATGCCCAATTAGCCTACATGTGATAAATTTCCACATAAAGTGTGTGAGGTTTCTAGTAAAGGCAGTTCTTTGAAGAAAAATTGCCTAGATTTTCCTTTCGTCGTCGGATTCCAAATCGACTTCAATACATATTACCCTTTCGTGAATGTCTAAATCGACCTCCACATATCTCCTTTGTTGGTAATTATTTAAACTCAACTTGTAAAAATTTTACTTGATGGTTATATTAAAATCAGTTCCCTCTCAGCTCCTAGCCACTAAATATTTGAATTGGTCTCACCATTTTTCATATTTGCTTCCTCATTCGACCGACAAACTTCTTTTTAGTCAACTCAACTAGGAGAAATTTGGACTTGAGTATTTCAATTCTAGTCAACCCATCTTGCGTCAGCCTCGACCTGACTTGTCTTTAAGTTTTCTTTGACTTCGAACTTTAGGTTACTTCTTTCTTGGACCAACTCGACTTAGAAGAAAACCGACTTGAGAAATTTGACTTTGGTCGTTTCAACTTGCTTTGGCCGACTTGCATTTCTCGACTCAATTTTCCTTCGAATTCGACATTTAGTTGATAAACTTGTATTCGACTCATCTTGAAATCGTTCGACTTGTCTTCTTAAACTTCCCTTAATCTGCAAGCTTGCATTTGGTCGACTTGTCTTCCAGTCGATCGAATTCCAGATAGTGGACCTTATTGTTGTTTGAATCAAATTGAATTGTGAGTTGATGGTGTTAATGCTTCTTCACCAAACATCCACCATTGACATTTTATATCATTGGAATCTTCTTCAAATGAGATTTTATGAATCATTTTTAATGAACCATGTCTTATTAAATTATTTATTTGCGATTTGTATGGATCCATATTGGATTATCCATTTACCCTTTTTATCTGGACAATTTATTCACAATTTCTTCTTTTGTGCATGGATGTTAATGACACAATCTTAACCTTATACAATATAGGATTTTTGTATCAAGTTCATACAATATATTCGTCAATATTATCTTTCTATTGATATTCAAGTCATCTTCATAACATTATGTCCAATATTGACAATGCTTGAAATTCAAGTCACCTTCATAAAATTATGTCCAATAATGACAATGCATGACATTCAAGTCACCTTCATAACATTATGTCCAATATTGACAATGCTTGAAATTCAATTCACCTACATAAAAATATGTCCAATATTGACAATGCTTCTCAAACCAATCAATCAATGATACTTCACCTATTTATCAAGGTTGACATCAATGACAACCAAATTTCAAACAACTTTCCCCTCTTCATCTAAGCCTACCTCAGAACTGCATAATTCCTCTTGCTCTCCTTATCTTTAAATATTCCTTCCTTGGTTGTGCACCCTTGTTCTCTTATAGGGGCTCCAAAGGTCACCATCGCAAACCATCGCTTCCTTTGGGGGTGTCGGTATCCTTCATGAACCCATGTGTTCAAAGGAATCGTCACACCCATTTGCAGACTCGATTTTCCAAATGAATCATCCCACTCCTTCACAGACTCGATTTCCTAGATGAATCCATGCACTCATTAACTATTGTGCCCCTTGGGATGGACACACCCAACCTTGATGTTCCCCTCATGTCAGTGTGCCCTAGTCTCTTGGTCGCTTCATACATGGGAAATCCCCTTGACACATTCGCATTCCCAAGGAGTCCACTTTCCCAACTTAGGTGTCGGAGCAACCCCAAGTTTCATCTCCTTGAGGAATTGGGTGAGGGTATCCAAACCCATATAGTCGAATACCTTACATCCTCCCCAACCTCAACTCGTTATCGTCCCTGAAAACATCCAAAAAATATGTTTTATCAAAGTCTCCACCTGAAATCATGCCCCCCATCGTAACTAAATATATTGGAGACCCCAAATTATGCTAAAGTAGAAAACCCAAGTTTCCATGTGAAGTGGAAACCCCAATTTTTTCACAGACTAACCAAATTGCACTGCACCCAAATCTGCATGATTTTTTGCCTAAGTCAATATGGTCACTTCACGCAAATACAAGGATTAAATTCACCCACCTCTATTGCACTCTCTCATTTTGATGGTGTTTCCTTGTTCTTGTTATGTTCCACTACTTGTGTTTCTCCCTACTACAACTGACCGTTGCCCACTTCACTTCAAAATTTTGTCTAAGTTTTGAACTGTTGTGATATTATTGTTTCTCCCATACTTCAATCAACTCTTCCATGTCTCTGCACACTGATATCTCCCATGCATTGAAATGATTGGGTAGCTAGTCCAACCGTCAAGACAAACTCATGCCCAAACTTAGTTTTTATGTCACATATTTGTCACTTTATTCAAGTACAAAGACTAAGGCAAGTGTCCATCCTTGCCTCGCTACTACCACCATAATTTAATATTCATCAAGGAGATCCTCCACAATGTCTAAGTGTTACACTTCAAACCTACTGGTGTGTCCGTACTTTGACTTCCTTCCACAACTCGTTCCATTCGCACAAAAATATCAGACCAAGGAAAGGTCACCCCTCACCTTACTGCACTATGGAGTCACACCAAAAAAAAGTCATTCGTGACAAATTGACTCCACTATCCACCTCATGGAACAATTAGCCAATCTATGCACCAAGAATTGCACATCCATACTACCTTTGCCTCATTACTTCATCACCTATTCATGCTGCTACATCTACCTCTCTATGCTTTGGAATGGTTAGGCTTCACCATAAACCATGCTTCCCCAAAGCAAGAGAAACACCCATGTCCAAGTACTCTCTTCATGCTGCAATATTTATGTCCGAACAATCCTCCAAACAAAGGAAAGTCCTCAACTCATCTCCTTTTGTCAAGTCATGTAACGTCCCCAACCCCAAGTTGGGCCATGCCACACAAAAATTCCTTTCCTCTAATACCATATTTTTTAATTAATAATATGCCCCGCATATGAATATAAATATGCAGTACTAATAGTATAAAATGAGTGCATAATATGTACAATTAAAACATATTGATTTAACATAAACATTCACATAGTATTGCTACATAAACACATATAAAACAACACTTATCTTTTAATGGTAAATCACCAACTGTGTGCAAACCTCAGACGTTCCTCCCAACCATAGACTTTGTTGGTTATATACTCTCAATAGTATCTCACCCCCAAGTTGGGGCTATGACTCCACTAGGGAAAAGGCTTCTAATCCAAACTAAGGTATGATAATAGCTCAACACAAATAGGCTTAGGTGCCAATTCCAGCAACAGTTCCCAACTCACAACCTCTCATTCTTCACATCATGTCCCACTACAGGAAGTGTATCCCTTCTCTTCTCAACAATCCTTTGGTTGTCCCACTTCCCTTCTAAGGATTCAAAAATAGACCAACCAGGAATTTTTGAAGCTCTATGGAACCTGAAACACAAAGTTGCGTAAGGAGATCAACACCCACTAGTCTAACACACAGGGAATCTATCCCAACAATTCTTTAACCCAGAGATATGGCTCCATAAGACTCACAATCTCCCTCTTCAACCCAAACCACCAAGGTTTTACAAGGTAACCAACTTAAAATTACACTCCAGAAAAGGTACAGAAGATGGTTGACCAGAATTGAGTGAATGATATCAAGAATGATGGAATTAAACTAATTCCCAACAATATATTTTCATTCCCTTAACTTGACACTTTGTACTCAAGGAAATCACTTGTCCCCCACTTGGTGAATCGTTCCCAACCTTTAGGAATTTAGGATAAAATAATATCAAAATAATTTGAAATTTTGGAATAATATTATATTATTCCCTTGGATTAATCCCCCTTGACTTAGCCCCTCTTCCTAAACCCTTAGCCCCATTTCCCTCTTGTGGAGTCCTAGCCCCCCATACTCTTTTGTCTGACTTGGTCTGTAGGAGTGATGTATTTTATTAATATAATCAAGTGTGATTGCATATTACAATGATAGGCTCCCTGACCTTGTATCATCTAGGATCTCCTTCCAAATAATCACAAATACACTCTGTGTTATGGGATAAATATCATAGGGATCTTACTGAGTAAACAACAAAATCTCCCTAGGATCTGCCTATTGATCCTAGATAAAAATGGGTTTATATTTCTATGGTTTTCTAGATACGAGACAAGCAATTTATTTTATACCAAGAGAGTATAGATTAGCATACCTTGTATATGAAGGTTTTCCTTGTGTATCATAGTTGTTTTATCTCTTGAAATGCAGCTCCAACTCCTACAGCATGTTTCCTACACACAAGAAACAAATAATACCAATCCCTTTCTTATCCTAGTGTTAGATCACTAATGTAAGTCAGATCTAGCTTGACATATCATTCATAAGGTCAAATCCAAGCATTTGCAGAATGAAATACAAGTCATTTTGAGGAAAACCATTGATCTATTAATTATCATAAAGAACTTACATCAATATCATACTTTTGATGATGATGCAATTCTATGATGACTCCTTACTCCTTGCCCATCCTCAACTTCTTGATTAAGCTAGGCACTTCTGATTTTTTTCTATGATGGATAGGAAGAGCTCCTCTGCAAATGGATAGCATAACAATACTCTTGATTCCTCCTTTTCTTCCTCAAGACTTTCCTTTGTTACATATATCCTAGGAAGAGGCTTGGGATACCTTCTATATCTTCTAGAGACCTATGAATACTCGAATGATGTTTGTTCCAAGGCTCATGACACGAAGATACAACTTGTCCCTCACCTATCTCCTCATAACTCCTCAAATCTAGAAGTTTAGACAGATCATTGCATGCTGCACTATAGCTAATGTGCAACAATCATCATGTGTTATCTACTATTAGACCCGAAATGACCCTAAAATAGGCTCAAACTCTAAATAAAAACATGTATTTTCCTTTCATCTTCTTCTAAACTTCCTTCTAGCATGTAGGGTGGAAATTAAGGCTATAAAAATCTAGCCTCAAAACATATATACAAGGCACTCTAGCCTAAAACATCCTAGCTCACCAGCCTATATCACATATGTACATTTAGAACTTGGGGTTTTCCCTAGGGGTATTTTATTCCCCTCCCCTTTATTTATTCATTATCCTCAGTGCATTATATACACATGTACAAGAAAAAAATTCTTCAAAGTTGTTAAAAAATATGTGGGTACTCCTCCTACATGGATTATTCATGCTCCTAGGTTGCATAGTCAAGATCGTGACTGATCCAGATGGATATTGGTGGCCACCCACCTTTTCCAACTGGCTCAAAATAGTTTTCTGGCAATTTTTACTATTTTTAGCAGGTTTTAACTTCTGGGGCCATTTTGAGGGCCTAAATAAAGGTTTTTCGGGATAGACCCAACTCAATGATATCCAAAGGCATAATTGAGGCCCTAAAATGAATATAATTGATGATACCTTTCAAACGGGCTATCATGCACCTAAAACATAGATCGTATGCAAAAGTTATGACCCCGGGAAGTTGATGCACTAACTTACCCAAACGGGGCCCACATGACTTTTGACGCTTCATCTCCTAGGGTTAGGTTTTTGGATGTCTAGGAATTTTGGCATTCCTGTTTATTGTAAAAAGGCCTTTAGAACCTCATTGTAATCATCTTCTTGTGAATGCAAGTAGCCGTCACATCTCTTTTTAGAGATAAGTTGCCACCATTCTAGCGAGTCTTTCACTCTATATTTTTACAGTCTCTGTACATTTCTTTTATTAATAGAAATTGTGTATTACTGTATATCTGTGTTTATGGTTGCATCTCTGATACATTTATGTTATATTATCGAATATCTGCGATATCTTTGTGCATTTATTAATTATATCTCCCCTCTCATTTCATGCCGAATATAATCTGGATCAGTGGTATCAGAGCAGGCTACTCTTGATTGTTTTCCAGTACATGTCCCCGATGAGGTATGAGTATAGAAAGTTGGGTCTTGAGATTGTCTCTCTTGAAGAAAATCTCTCTCGCACACCCAAGAAACCCTCAATGGAAGAATAAAAGAAAAAGGATGGAGAAGATGATCCTATTAGTTTGTTGCTTGAGCAAGCTCTCACACGACAAAGGGATGAAATGACAGAGAATTTTTCTCACATCCTTCAATGCCTTCCGATAGCAACATATGCATCTTCATCAAGAGGCCACTTTGGAGGCACCTCGCCTTTCAAGGTACAAGTTAATTTTTATATTCCTGTATTTGAAGGACAGATAGATGCATAAGCCCTAGACAAATGGTTAAATTTGCTAGAAGGTTATTTCTATGTTCACAATTTTTTTGACAAAGAAAAGATCACCTTCGCACTCCTTAAAGCTCTCCCCCATGTCAAACATTGGTGGGAAACTTATTAGGAGAAAAGTTCCATAGAGGAGTCTGAAATATATGGGGTCGATCCCACTTGGGAGTTTTTTGTGGATGTGGTAAAGGAACAATATTACCTTGTTGGCAACTATGAGGACCAGTACATGAGATGGACCACATTGCAGCAAGAGAGGGACCAAGCAGTTATGGAGTTCACTAATACCTTCCATACCTTGCACACCAAGCTAGGTATCAAAGACTTTGAACGACATTTGGTTATGAAATACCATGGGTCTCTACACAGGTACATCCAAACTGAAATGGATTTTCTGGACATGTCATCACTCGATGTTGCCTATTGATATGCTGTTAAAATCAAGCAGAAATTTAAGCACCAGAACAAATGGGAGTTTGGGTATGCAAATCCACAACAACCAAAGTATGACAAAGACAACCCTAACAATCAGTCTCCCAAAAACTAGTCCAAGACACAGGAAAAGAAGGGTCACGGGAAGACAAAGAAGGACACTGGAAAATGGTGCAATTTCCACAAAATCTCCTAGCACGACACCAATGAATGTCGCTCAAAATAGTCATTGGTCACCGAGATCAAAGACAAGGAGCCGAACCCTGATTCAGAATATGATTCTAAAAATGTTGGTAAAGGACAAATCATTGACGTAGACCCCAGTGCTATTGTCATGACCACAACAATTCAACCAGAAGAACCAATATATCCTGAAGAGGGGAAGCACCTATTTCAGTCATAGATGTGGGTGAAGGGGACCCCGCTGCATTTTATTGTTGATAGCAAAATCCAGAAGAACCTCATCTCAGCAGAGGTTGTCAAATAGTTGGGATTGTCGACAACACCACACCCACAACCATACAACATCGGGTGGCTTCGCCAAGGAAAATATCTTTGTGTCATCCAGCAGTGTCGATTGTCATACGGAATCCAACCCTTCAAGGATGAGGTATTATGTGATGTTTCCCCACTGGATGTCTGTGATGTTCTCTTGGGCCAGCCATATATGTGGAAGCGCCATGCTATTTATGAGTCTCGACCTTGTAGTGTCATTTTCACTTTGGGGGGTCATATTTATAGAATACCAGAGGTATTTACCACTAATGTTCCACCTAAAAAGTGCCACAAAGTAGTATCTCATACTGCAAAATTTAGCTTCTTCACAATATGTTCAAAAGGAGAACATAAGGACATTGCAACCACTACAGCCTCACCCCAAGCACCTTCTATCCCACATAAGCAGGTTGACAAGGCTACAGAAAAACACAAAGATTCCTTCTACACACTGTCTTCTCATGTACCTCAACTTATTGAATAACCTCAACCTCAACAGGTTTGTGATAGAGCAGCGCGACATCTCTAGCAAGGCAAACAACTCACCAAGATGCAGATTCAACAAATGCTTTTCCCTCTCCCCCGGGAACTCAACGCAATGGATACCATTGCTTCCTAAGGAGGGAGGATTGATCCAGATGGATATCAATGGCCACCCACCTTTTCCAACTAGCTCAAAACAATTTTCAGGCAATTTTGGCAATTTACTATTTTTAGCAGCTTTTAACTTCCGGGGCCATTTTGAGGGCCTAAATGAAGGTTTTTCGGGATCGACCCATCTCAATGATAGCCAAAGGCATGATTGAGGCCCAAAAATTAATCTCCTCAACGATACCTTTCTAACGGGCTATCATGCGCCTAAAATAGAAATTGTATGCAAAAGTTACAACCCGGGAATCTGATGCACTAACTTACCCAAACAGGGCCCACATGAATTTTGATGCTTCATCTCCTAGGGTTAGGTTTTTGGATGTCTAGGAAATTTTTCATTCTTTTTTATTGTAAAAAGGCCTTCAGAGCCTCATTGTAATCATCTTCTTGCAAATGAGAGTAGCCATCACATCTCTTCTCAAAGATAAGTTGCCACCATTCTAGCAAGTCTTTCACTCTATATTTTTACAGTCTCTGTACATTTATTTTATTAATAGAAATCATGTATTATTGTATATATGTGTTTATGGTTGCATCTCTGATACATTTTTGTTATATTATCGAATATCTGCGATATCTCTGTGCATTTCTTTATTATATCTCCGCTCTCATTTCATGCCGAAAATAATCCGGATCAATGACAGGTCCACTAGACCTTTACTATCCCTATTGCTCGATTTCAGAGTAGCTTGAATTTATGAATCAATATGCACATTGACTGAACTTGGAAGTCTCCTTCTTGCTCCACTTGAATTACATTCCAATCAATTACATGATTAGCATTAGGAACATAATTTTTAAGAAAATATGCATGGAATACATTATGAATGCACCTGGATGTAGGTAGTGAAAGCATGTATGAAACATGAACAATCCTTTCCAGGATCTCAAATGGTCCACAATATATTGATGCTAATTTAGAATAGTTTCCCAACTTTTAGGAACTTCTACTAGCTTTGACTTTTAAGAACACATGGTCACCCGTTTTAAACTATCTTTGTGTTCTTCCTTCATCTGCGTAACTTTTCTGCCTATCCTAAGCAACCTTTAATTTTTTCTTTATTTTCACCATTTCTCTTCCATTTTTATGAGTAACTCTTGCCCAACCATTTCTCTATATACTAGATTATCCCAACTCATTGGTGTGTTGCACTTTCTACCATATAATGCTTCAAATGGGCTCATATTTAAGGATTAGTGATACCTATTATGATAAGAAAACTCAAATAAATGTAGATAATCTTCCCATTTTATGGTTTATCCATCTTATACATCCTTATCATATCTTCAATCACTTGATTGATCCTCTTTGTTTTCCCATCTGATTTCGAGTGATATGTTGTACTAAAATTCAGATTTATCCAAAATCGTTTAAATAATCCCTTCCAAAAATTTGATGTGAACTTGAGATCTCTGCTAGAAACAATTTCATTGGGCATACCATGTAGTAGGGAAATTTATGTCATATAAATCTATTCAATGTTATATTCCTTGTGAGTGAGCTTCACTGGGATAAAATGAGCAAATTTAGTTATCTTATCCACCACCACCATGATGGAATCAAGTTGCTTTGTAGTTTTAAGCAGCTTGGTGATGAAATCAATTGTCACCACTTCCTATTTCCACTTAGGAATGGGAAATGGATGTAGTAATCCAACTAGATATATATGCTCAAATTTGACCTTCTGACATTCTAGACATCTGGCTATATAATCATCCACCTCTTTCTTCATATCTATCCAAAAATATTATCTTTTTACAACTACAATTGTTTTCTGGTAACCTGGGTGCCTAGCATAAGGAACATTATGCATTTCTCTGATCACCATATTTTTCATCTCCTGATATTTAGGCACACATACTCTTCCCTTGTACATGAGGATTCCATCCACTCTTAGCTCATAATATTTAATTTGCTGCCAAATATTACCTTGATGTAATTTTTCTTTGGTTTCAAAATAAAGTTGGTCTGATTTTGTAGCTTTCAAAGTTTTGTCTTCTAGATCAGATTTATACATGCTAAAAGACACCTTGTTCGTGTTCTCCTTACCTTTGATATGATTTATTTTAATGTTATACTCACTAAGGAATTCCAACCATCTGATTTTTCTAGCATTCAAAGTTGGTTGTCCAAACAAATATTTCATACCACTATGGTATGTCCTCAACTTGAATCTTCTACCCATAAGATAATTCCTCCACATATTCTATAGATTCCAATTTTACATCATGATTGGCATATTGTCTCTCATGTTTTTTCAATTTTCTTAACTCATAACTTATCACATGCCTATTTTCACTAAGGACTCCTCCAAGACCTTCCTTGCATGCATCAGTGCACACAATAAAGTCCTCATTTGGATAAGTGATATTCAACATTGGTGCACTTGTCAATAATTTCTTCAAGTTTTGAAATCTTTCTTCACATTCAGAAGTCCACTCAAACTTCACACCCTTCTTTTGCAAGGAAGTGATTGTATGTGAAATCCTTGAAAAGCCTTTAATAAATATCCTATAATAACCTGCAAATACCATGAATGATCTCATATTTAAGACAATATTTGGTGTTTTCCATCCTTTAATGGATTTTATATTCTTAGGATCCACTGCACTCCCCTCCTCTGAAATGATATGACCTAAAAAATGAATTTTCCTCTGATAAAATGAGCACTTGCTCAAATTAGCATACAACTAATGCTCCATCAATACTTGTAGCACCATCATCAAGTGTTTCTCATGCTCTTATCTAGACTTAGAGTAGATAAGTATGTCATCAAAAAATACAATGACAAACTTATCCATGTAATTTCTGAAAATTTAATTCATCAAACACATGAAGATAACTAGTGCATTTGACAACCCAAATGGCACTACTGTGAAATCATAATGGTCATACCTTGTTATAAATGTTGTCTTGATGATATATTATTCTTTAATCCTCACTTGATGATATCTTGACTTGAGGTCAATATTGAAAGATATATTTTTATCTTTCAACTGATCAAAAAGATCATCTATCCTTGGCAAAGGATATTTTTTCTTCACAATCACCTTATTCAACTAGATGAAATCAATGCATAATATTACATTTCCATCCTTATTCTTCACAAATAACATTGGGGCACCCCAAGGTGATACACTTGAGCATATATACCCCTTCTTCAAAAAAAATCAATCTTCATTTGTAATTCCTTCAACTCTGGTGTACTCATCCTATAAGAAGTCTTGGACACTAGTGCAGCTTTAGGCATCAAATTAATAGACAAATCAATATCTCTTTTTGGTGGCAACCCCAATATCTCTCTAAATACATCGTAAACTCTTTCAAGAATCCATAGTCTTCAATGCTTGGAACTTTATCTTTAGGTGTCTCTTCCATATGAGCTGCAGATATTTGGCATCCTTTTCTGAAGCTTATCTTTAGCTCCAAGGCTGAAATCTCTCTGACTGTTACTTCCCTCAGAATACCTTGAATTGTTCTTAAGTTTCCTTCCTCATCCAAGAAAACAAATGATTTATCATAGCAATATAGGATAGCTTGATGCATATACAACCAATCCATACCAATTAGGAAATCATATGATCCCAAAGGTATGATATTCAAATATTCCTTTGAACTCAATCCATTCATGTTCATTAGACAATCCTTAACCAACTCATTGGTTCTTATTTTAGCCCCTGTATTTCCTAAGATTGCTTCTTTAAAAATGAAATATTTCCACCAAATTACGATCTATATAACTATGGTTAGCTCCTGAATCAATTAAAATAGAAATAGGTTGATCATTGATCTTACCTTCCACTTCAATCATGTGAGATTGAAATTCATCTTTCTTAATGTATAGGGATGCATATATCCTTGGCATGATTTTTTCCATGTCGTCAACTATATCATCCTACTACACATTGTGAACAATATTTACTCTTTCACATTTATGAGGAAAATCTTTGTACATTTGATTTCCCTCACAACCCAAACATATATTAGATTGTTTCCTTGTTCTTTCCCCCAAAGTTTATGTCACTCTAGGTTCATTTGGAGTTGGTCACCCTTGCGAACTATTTCTGAAGAATGGTGTCTTATGCCCTTTCTTCCTTTGCTCCATATTTCCTTTCTTCTTATCTTCCCAATCCTTTTGGAAATTTTCTCTTCCTCTATGTTAATCATAAAGGAATTTAGTTCTCCTTATTGCTTCCCCCAATGTCTTGTGATCATCATACTGTATCTTATCACTGAATATTGATGGTATCCCACACAAGAATATTTGAATTTTTACCTGCTCATCCTCTATGAAGTCAACATATCTCAATATCTCTAATAATATCCTTTCATACTCATCCATGGTCATGCTCCCAATCTTGAGTTCAAAGAACTCCTTAATCTTCCTATCCTAATAATTCTTGGTCAAGTATTTCTTCTGAAAGTACTTTTTGAATTGCCTCCAAGTGATCTTATTCTCATCAATGTGTTGTAATTGAAAATTTTGGTCCCACCACATTGATTCTTTTCCATTCAGTTGGTAAATTACAATTATTCCTACTGCTTATGAGGAATACCTATGCAATTGGAAATACTTCCTCAATCCTAATAGCCAAGTCTCTGCATCTTCATCTTTCTTGTGCTCACCATCAAAGGTAGGAGGTTTGATCTTCCTCATTTCTCCTTGTAGTTCATCTACCCTAGACCTTATGCTATGCTTTCTGATAGGAGATAAACTTGGACTATTGTATTATCTTCTAATTGAGTGTCTTGGTGAGTGATGATGATGCCTACCAAGACTTATTGATTCTCCTCTTTTGGAATGAGATCTATGACTCTTTGACTTGATTCAATCTATCCCTTATCCACCTTATTCTCTATTATATCCAGACTTTTTATGGGAATGGGAGGCGAGGGAGAGGGAGAGGTATTTGTACCCTCTCCCTATTACTACAACGACTCATGTTCTCTTGAGGGATGTAGTCCTCCTTAAGTACTATGAGGGGGATACATCCCTTAAGGGGCACTCCAGGTTGTTGGTGCATATGATTTGTCGATGGGATATCCATCGAGAGGATTTTTATGTGGGTCTAGATCAGTGGTACCATCCCACTGAGGAGGATATTTAATTTATCACTGGCATATCCAGGAGAGGGGAGGATTTTCACCAGTTCTCATATGTCCTAGTATGTGTTTCCATTGATATTCGGCTCATGTACTCTTAGGGATATATTGGGGTTGATGTACTATCCCCAAATGATTTTTAGGTGTATGGTGGACAATTATAAATTGCCTCTTTTAGTGGAGAGGATGTGTAACATCCTCATCCACCCACGCCGAGGCATGCTACAACAGAGAATGATTTCATTCTTTGATACCATGTTGTAACATACCCGACATCCAACTGAGCTATGACACATAAAAATTTTAAACTGCATGCAATTAAAACATATACACCCAGAACCTTTGTGGAACTTCATATATAAAACATAAATAGACAAATACATTATGTAAAAGCACGAATTCATATTGAAATAACAGTAAACATAGACATGCAACATATACAGGAAATACACATAAACATATAGACAATTATAACCATGCATATGATAAACCCATAAAACTGAACACGTAAATAATAATGCAACATGTAAATTTATCACACAATTGGCACTGATCTTGGTAATAATATCACCAACTGCTTGCAGACCTTCCATGAACCTCCCAACCTTAGACCACACTGTTCATCACTCTTAGCAGTGGGTCACCCCCGAGCTGGGACTAAACTCCACCCGGGTAAAGGGATTCCTAACCAGGCTAGTGGGTCATAGACAACATGAAATGCTTTGTCACAGGTGCCTATTGAAACTAACGACCTACAGTCCCTCATTCCCCACATTCATGTCCCACCCCAGGAAGTGTGCTCCTTCTCTGCTCAACATTCCTTCAACTACCCCACTTCCTTTTCGGGCTTCAGTAACAGGCCAGACAGGAAGTCTCAGAGCCTTGTAGTTGTATTTTAGCACCTTCAGGAAAAAATTCCCAACAATTCTCTCACCCAGAGAAAAATTGTTCACATGCCTGACAACCTGCCTCTTCAATATCCCACGAGCCTGAGAACCCACTTCTTCAGTCTAGCTCCCAAGCTAACCAACTACTCAAAACATTTATGGTTATGGATATAGTTCAGGTACAGTGATAGGAAGGTATGAAGGATAGCTCAGTGAGTGTGTGAATGATGGAGGAATAATGGTTGAATGATGGAAGGAATGATGAATGACCCCAAAAATGTACTAATTCCAAACTATAAGTATGCAGGTCCCCAACTTGACACTTTTCATGTTGGGAGCTACTTTGGCCCACTTGTCCCCAACTTTGGAACTTAGGATCAAATAATTACCCATACTTTATACTTAAAGAAATATTAATATGATATTCCTTTCTTTGGCTTAAGCTCCCTAACTTAGCCCTTTTCCTTAAATTTTATCCCCCCCCTTTCCCTAACTAGTGGAGTTTAGTCCCCCATACTCTTTTATTGTGGTCGATCTGCGTGCAACGATGTATTTTATATTAATGATGAGAAGTATATAAAAATAGGTCCACTGGCCTTTAACATATAGGCTCTCTAGCCTAATATAAACATAAGCCTCCTAGCATATAATAATTGTCTCACCAACCTATAAAACACAACATATACAAAAAGGCTCCCTGGCCTCAAAATCGCACACACTTAATTTGTTGCGCACGGTATCCAAGAATGTGCACACTTCATCATTTTACTACGTAGTACATGCACGCACTATGCCATGAAAGGTGCATATAAAATGATATCCAACAACTCACCATCTTAAGTACATTTTCATTTACATTTACAATTGGGTTCAGCCTAGGGATATTACAATCCCCTCCCCTTATTTATGCATTGTCCTCAACGAATCATGTACACATATACAAAAAAAATTTCAAAAATCCTCAAAAAGATGTGGTTATTCTTCCCACATTGCATCCTCATGCTCCTTAGTAGCTTCCTCGAGACCGTATCAGGTCCATTGGACCTTTACAAGACCTATGGCTCGTTTCCATAGCTATTTGATTTTCTGGTCCAGAATGTGTACCAGATGCACTTGGAAAGCACCTTCTTGCTCCACCTAAATCACATTCCAATAAATAACACGATTAGCATCTGGTATATATTTATTGAGAAATGATACATGGAATACATTACAAATAGACATATATGCAAGAAATGCAATCATATAAGCAATTGGACCAATCCTCTCTAGGATTTCAAATGGCCCACAATAGCGAGCTGCCAACTTTGAACAATTTCCCAACTTCAGGGAACTTCTGTTGGCCTTCACTTTCAAGAATACATGGTCTCCCACTTTAAATTCTGTGTGATTTCTTCCCTTATCAGCATAGCTTTTCTTCCTGTCTTGGGCAGCTTTTAAATGTTGTTTTATTTTCAACATTTTCTCCTCCATTTCCCTAAGTAAATCTAGCCCAACCACTACTCTATCTGCTGGGTTATCCAAGCTTACTGGTGTGTTACTCTTTCTGCCATAAAGTGCCTCAAATGGGCTTATCTTTAGAGATGTTTGGTACCCATTGTTATAAGAAAACTCTACTAAGTGTAGGTATTCTTCCCATTTTGATGGTTTATCCATCACATACATTCTCAACATATCCTCAATCACTTGATTCACCCTCTTTGTTTGTCCATCTGATTTTGGATGACAAGTTGTACTAAAATTCAAATTTGTTCCAAATCCATTAAATAATCATTTCCAAAAATTTGACGTAAATTTTGGATCTCTGTTGGACACAATTGTCTTGGGTATGCCATGTAATTGAGCTCTTTCTCTCATATAAATATCAACAATGTTGGTTGCCTTGTGAGTGACCTTAACTGGAATAAAATGGGCATCTTTAGTAAGCTTATCCACCACTACCATGATAGAATCATGTTGCTTGTTTGCTCTAGGAATTTTGGTGATGAAATCCATTGTTACAACTTCCCATTTACACTCAGGAATGGGAAATGGTTTTATCAAACCAATTGGGTGTCTATGCTCAACTTTTACCTTTTGACATTCCAAACATTTGGCAATAAAATCAACAACTTCTTTCTTCATGCCCGACCAATAATATTGGCTCTTGACAACTGCTATAGTTTTTTGATAACCTGGGTGCCCAACATAAGGTACATTATGCATTTATCTCAATATCAGATTTTTCAATTCCTAGGAATTTGGCACATAAGTTCTTCCCTGTACATGAGAATTTCATCATTATCTAGCTTGTAATCTTCAATTTTCTGTTGCAAATTACCTTGTTGTAATTTTTCCACTAATTCTTTATATTGCAAATCTAATTTTGCAGCCTCTAAAATTTTGGGTTTCAAATCTAATTCGTACATGCTAATGGTTGTAGCATGCATTTCATGCACTCTTCTACTAAGTGCATCATCCACTTTGTTCTCTTTTCGTTTGATATGCTTTATATCAAAGTGATAGTCATTGAGAAATTCTAACCATCCGCTTTGCCTAGCATTTAGAGTTGGTTGATCAAATAAATATTTCATACCATTATGGTATGTCCTCAACTCAAACCTTTTCCCCATGAGGTAGTGTCTCCATTTCCTTAAGGCATTCACTATGGCTGCCAACTCCAAATCATGAGTGGCATAAAGTCTTTCATGCTCTTTCAACTTCCTTGATTCATAACATATAACAAATCCATTTTGGCTGAGGACTCCACTAGGTCCTTCTTTACATGCATATGTGAAAACAATGAAGTCTTCATTTGGGTCTACAATCCTTAGTATTGGAGCACTTGTCAATAATTGTTTCAAGTGTTGGAAACTCTTTTCACAATCCAATGTCCACTGAAAATTCACACCCTTCTTTTGTAAGGAAGTGATTAGGTGTGAAATCTTTGAGAATCCTTCAATAAATCTCCTATATTATCATGCAAGGCCTATGAATGATCTTACCTCTATCGCATTCTTTGTCACTGACCATTTTCTAATGGCTTCTATCTTCTCAGGATCCACTACTATACCATCTTCTAAAATGATATGTCCCAAATAATGAATTTTCTTCTGATAAAATGAGCACTTGCTCAATTTGGCATACAACTAATGGTCTCTTAATACTTGCAACACCATCCTCAAATGATTCTTATTCTCTTCTTCTGACTTGGAATATACAAGGATGTCATCTAAAAATATAATGACAAACTTGTCTAAATATTCTCGGAAAACAACATTCATTAAGCACATGAAAACAACTGGTTCATTTGACAACCCAAATGGCACCACTGTGAACTCATAGTGACCATACCTTGTCCTGAAGGTGGTCTTGTTGATATCTTCCTCTTTAATCCTTACTTGATGGTATCTTGACCTGAGATCTATCTTTGAAAATATCCTTGCATCCTTCAATTGATCAAAGAGATCATCAATCCTTGGCAGAGGATACTTGTTCTTCACAGACACTTTATTCAATTGTCTGAATTCAATTCACAATATTAATGTCCCATGTTTCTTCTTCATGAACAAGACTAGGTCACCCCAAGGTGACACACCTACGCGTATATACCCCTTCTTCATAAGTTCTTCAAGCTGCATTTACAACTCCTTCGACTCTGGTGTACTCATTCTGTAAGGAGTCTTTGAAACTGGAGTTGCTCCAGGCATTAAATTTATAGAGAAATCAATACACTAATACATATTGTAAAAATTCTGACATTTTATTTGCGGCGTTATGGACAAAATTGTCCATATTGTCGCAAAATAGAGGAAATTTAAAAAAAAAAGTTCATATTGCCCGATAACGTTGGTCTTGCCACGTTGACGTCTCTCTTGCCACGTTAATAACTCTCTTGCTATGTTTTCCACTGGAACGTCTCTCTTGCCACGTTTGTGACATAAATGTTGTTCTTGCCACATTTGTGAATATTGATGTCGCAATTGCGATGTTTTGGAAACTAGGTTTTCCCCTCCAACGATCACCTTAGTATGTTGACCAAGTCAAAATACTAACGGTCACTTAGGTTTTTTTTACGTCGGAATTGTGAGGTTACAAAATCTATAAATATGTTGCATTTGACGGATGTTGCGACAAGTTTTCTATAATAACAAGGTCGCTTTGGGGTCATAGTAGTTAGTGGTTAGAATGTTTTAGGGTGTGATTTTCATGTCATGAGTTATAGGGGTAAATGATTATAGTGTGTAAAGGGTTAGAATCTATTTGGGACCATCATGAAAATTTCAGTGTCGGAGCAT
>ML829367.1:11739-69794 GCA_009831015.1 Picea engelmannii | reverse complement strand
ATGCAAGAAAAGGAAATAGCTTGAGA
This sequence comes from Picea engelmannii, assembly GCA_009831015.1. Classification (NCBI taxonomy): domain Eukaryota; kingdom Viridiplantae; phylum Streptophyta; class Pinopsida; order Pinales; family Pinaceae; genus Picea; species Picea engelmannii. The sequence continues at coordinate 69,768 of ML829367.1, read as the reverse complement.
TATGAAAAGGATCACACTCATAGAATGACACTTTCCACCTGATGATTTTAAAAATCATGCACGAAAAAGAAATAGGTTGAGATATGTACCAACCTTTATGCAACACCAATTCACCAGAACTCTGCTTCTTCGCTGGTGGTCTTCCATTAGCATTTTTAGCAGCTTCAGTGTGTTTCTGCTTTATTTTAGAAAAGTTAATCATTCTGCAACCAATGATATTAAGTAAGAAAGAGATAGTTTTAGTAAACTAGAGAAATTAATTTTTCGCTGCATTAATAAGGGAGTAGAGAAACTCATGCCCTGCTCGGAAAAAAACATTCAAATATCCATTGTGCAGCATCCAATGCTAAAAGAACAGATAATCACATAGTTTATCATTGTCCATAAGGGCAATATATCAGGTCACCACTAGATAATCTATTTTCAGAGAATAGTTGATGGAGAATACACCAATATAGCCGGAAAATACAGGAAAGATACAGAAAAAGGGAAGCTGAAGTAAGATAACCGAGTAGAAGGCAGGGAAAAAACATAAAAAATAATATCTTATAAAAGTTATGTAAGAAATATTAACATTGCTGCAGATGGGAAGAATGATAACACGGTTGGTTAGATTTAATTTCTATCACTGCCAAGTTATCAGGAAAAAAAAAAAAAAACCTGTTATAACCATTTGAATGCTAAAGGCTAAAACACCCATCATGCTCTCAGGCCCTCAAGAGTACAAACTCAATCATTTTATCATGAAAATCCATGAAACAAACAAAAGCAGGGGCATGAAATCTGTGTATAATTACTAAAACTAAGTCCATACCTGCAAGACCAACAACGCCAAGCGCTCAAGAATTTAGAATAGAAATGTAAACAGATGAATACAAGACAAATTATCACATTCTGAATTCGGACAAATGCAAAAGGCACGACTCGTATCGTGTCACCATTAGTTCTTTTTTTTTTCAAATGCTTCTCGATTTATAGGGTTCCATGATGAGATAGTTTTAGTTTAATTCATTATTTTATTATATTTTATTATATAATAATGTAGTTTTTTATATTTTATTATTTTGGGCCCTTCGAGAATTAAACATTCTCACCACCTAGAAGAAAATCAAACCAAAGACGCCTCTCCGTCTCTCCAACCCCCCCGCCCCTCTAGCAAGATGCTCCACTGCCCTCTCGTATCGTGTCACCATTAGTTCTTTTTTTTTTCAAATTCTTCTCGATTTATAGTGTTCCATGATGAGATAGTTTTAGTTTAATTCATTGTTTTATTATATGATGAGATAGTTTTAGTTTAATTCATTGTTTTATTATATAATAATGTAGTTTTTTTATATTTTATTATTTTGTGCCCTTCAAGAATTAAACATTCTCATCACTTAGAAGAAGATCAAACCAAACACCCCTCTCCGTCTCTCTAACCCCCCGCCCCTCGAGCAAGATGCTCCACTGCTCTCCATAGAGTTTTGGAAGTTAAATTTCGATTGCGCTTCCAAGGGTAATCCAGGACCAACAGGATTTGGATCGGTTATCTGAGACATTACAAGGCAAATCAGGTGCCTCGAAGCAGGCTTTCTGGGGTATGACACGAACAACTCAACCGAGCTCTGGGGCCTCTCATAAAAGGCCTCCAACTAGCCCTTAGCCTTAACTTGCAACCCCTAATAGTGGAGGGAGACTCACAAATCATCATCTCTATGGTCACAAAAGTTATCGAGGGTTCGGATCCAGGAAAAATCAGACCCAGCTGGCGCCTCACATGTCCCCTCTCTCTTCTACAAGACTCACTACTTCCTCCCATCACTATCATCCCGTCACACACCAAAATGGAGGCCAACAAAGTATTACATCGACTAGCAAATGAACGTGTCAACACCCAAGAAAAACTCTTCATCCTTAATACCGTGGACCATCAAAACTCACAACTTCTACAGCAGTGCCAAGTACTGGTTCTACAGGACTACCTCTCCCCGGATGGGGTGTCACAAGGGCCACATGCGTCAACGGATGGGGCGATTACGAGGGAAGTTAAATCCCCTCTCCACCACCCTCCCCCCTCTGTCGAGTCGCGATGGTTAGACTGCATGAGCGCCAAGGTTTAGTGCGCTGGGCCTTAATGGAGGTCTAGGCTCGTCTGCTCGTCTTCCGTATGATTCTGGTTATGGCCATTACACCTGCACGAATGGCTACTAGAGCCATAAATGTCTTCACCCTCCTGGTGCTTTCACCATGCAGGAAGTTCTATATTGGGCACTTGGGCCCAAAGCACAACATCATTCCGCTAGCTCTGCTCGGATAAATCCAGCCATTGATGGACGACAAGCACAACATTATTCCGCTAGAGCCTACATCGGATAAATGCAGCCATTGATGGACGACAAGTGGACCACCAGTCCTCAGTGGTAGAAGTCGAAGGTAAAATCCATGACACTCGAATTTTTGTTTTAATTGACCCCGGGGCAACATTGAGTTATGTTACTTCGAAGGTGGTAGAGTAAAATAAACTTAAGAGACAGAAGCACGCGGCTTGTGCAACTAGAAACAGGTGCAAAAAGGAAAGTAATTGACTATATTCTGGATTTTGAGTTCATCCTAGATGGTCAAACTATAAGGACCGATCTGAACATCCTACCACTAGGATCTTACGATATGATTATTGGGATGGACTTGCTGGAACGACACAAAGCAATATTAAATTGTTATACAAAGATACTTAGCTATAAGGATGATTCTGACACCACCAGGACAACCCAAGGTATACCAAAACCGGTATCGGTCAGACAAATATCATCGATGCAGCTAAAGAAATCTGTGAGAAAAGGATGTCAAGTTTATGCCATCCAAGTGACGAGCCTGGCAGAAAAGAAGGATAAGCCAAATTTGGAAGACTTTGTTGTCCTGCGAGATTTCAGAGTCATGTTTGTGGATGAGATACAAGAATTACCCCCTAGAAGGGAAATGGATTTCTCCATAGATCTGTTACCCGGTTCTGCCCCTATCTCAAAGGTGCCTTACCGGATGAGTCTCCCAGAACTGACGGAATTAAAAATACAACTACAGGAATTGTTGGACAAAGAGTATATCATGCCAAGTGTCTCACCTTGGGGAGCACCAATCCTCTTTGTGAAAAAGAAGGACGGTACTCTAATACTATGTATCGATTATAGACAACTGAACAAATTGACTATTAAGAATAAATACCCCTTACCAAGGATAAATGATATGTTTGATCAAGTAGGGGGGGCCAAGATCTTTTCAAAATTGGATTTACGATCCGGATATCATCAAGTTCGGATAAAGGACGAGGACATAAACAAAATATCTTTTCGGAAAAGATATGGGCACTACGAGTTTGTAGTCATACCTTTCGGACTCGCTAACTCTCCACCCACATTTATGTGCCTAATGAACAATATTTTCAGTAAGTACTTGGACAAGTTCGTGGTAGTATTCATCGAGGATATCGTGGTCTATTCAATGACGGAGGAGGAACATGAGGAACACTTAAGAATAGTTTTGCAAACGTTAAGGAAGCACAAATTGTACGCCAATTTCGACGAACTGCATAAGAAGCCATATTCTGGCCACCTAGGTTACCAAAAAATGATAACAACACTTAGGAAACTATTTTATTGGCCTAATAAGAAGGGCGAAATAGAAGAATACTTGGCTAGGTGCCAGGATTGTCAGCGGGTTAAGGCCGAACACCAGCATCCATCCGGCCTCTTACAGCCATTACCAGTACCAGAATGGAAATGGGAGACTATATCACTTGACTTTATAATAGGTTTTCCTAAAAATCAGAAACATAATGACTCCATCATGGTGGTAATCGATAAACTCAGTAAGTCCGCACACTTTATTTCTATAAGGTCTAATTTTAAAGCTATAAGCATTGTTGAAATATTCATGAAAGAAATCTTTAGACTCCATGGCATTCCTAAAATGGTGATTTCAGATAGAGAGGTAAAATTCACATCCACTTTTTGGAAGGAATTTTTTGCAGGGCTCAATACCAACTTGAATTTCAGTACAAGTTATCATCCAAAAACGGATGGACAAACCGAAAGAACAAACCAAATCATAGAGGATATGATTTGCATGTACATAAGAAAAAAACCAAACAAGTGGGAGGATTATATACACTTGCTAGACTTTGCATATAACAATGGGTATCAAACTTCAGTAAAGTTGAGCCCTTTCGAGGTATTGTACGTCAGAAACTGTACGACTCCAATTAGTTGGGATAAACCGACTGACAGACTCATGGTTAGACCAGAAATGCTCCAAGATATGGAGAACATGGTGAGAAACGTACAACAAAACTTGAAGTAAGCACAAGACAGACAAAAGAGCTATGCAGATCTGAAAAGAAGACACTTAGAGTTTCAAGTGAGAGACCATGTATACTTGAAGGTCAAAGCTCGAGAAAGCTCATTGAAACTGAGAAATTGTGCCAAACTGACACCTAGGTTCTGTGGGCCCTTCGAGATACTAGCTCGAATTGGACCCGTAGCATACCAACTTGCACTTCCAGCTAATCTAAGAATTCATAATGTGTTTCATGTTTCATTATTGAAAAAATATATTCATGACCCTACTCATATGATTGATTGGAACTTGGTGTAGGTGGAACCCGAAGGCAAGTTCCAGGTGGAACCCCTGCGCATTCTAGACTAGAGAGAAATAGAATTTTGGAACAGAGTCGTCGCTCAGGTAAAGGTGTAATGGAAGCACCTTAGTCCCGAGGAGGCCACTTGAGAGTTGGAAGGAGAATTGCAGAAATCTCATCCAATCCTGTTCCAGGAAAGGAACGAACACTAAGGACAATGTTTTATTTAAGGGGGAACGAATGTGACATCCCCAAAAATAAAGAAAATACAAATTATTTTTTAGAATTTAAATTGCTGAAAATTTATTTCCGTTTTTAGTAAATTTGAAATTGGAAAATTTTTGCCATTTATGGAAATTCCGAATTTTGAATTTTATGATTTTGACTATTGGGCAGAGATTTGATTTGTCCCAACTAGATATTGGACAATGACACTTGTTAAAAAACATAATATTTTATATTTATTGCAGGAAGACAAATGGAGCATCCATGTTACAAGTAGTTGACCATGACTCCATGAGTGGGGAACATGTTGGAACTACCCTTGGGCTGAGTTTTACAAGTGGAAAATTAGTGATTTGGCCATTGGCAGCCCCTGAAAATCAGGGATTTAGGAAGCTGCGAAAATTCCCAAGGAAGGGAAAAGACCTAGGCAAGTTACAAATAGGCATATGTGAGGAGGCAGGACGCTGCTGAGTATGTTGGGGAAAGAGTCTATTTTCTTTTTCTTTTTCAGTTGTTGTTATGAACACTGGGAGGGTGTGAGGAAAGGTGAAAAAGTGATTGACTCGAAGGACAATGCTATAGAGGGATTTCCATGTTCACCCTTATGGACTCATGGTCAGGCTAGGGGGTGAATCGATCAAGTAGTTGTGGTTTCTCGGTTCTACGGTTGGGATGAACGTGGTTGTTCCCTTTGAATTCTCTGTAATTCTAGTTCAGATATGTACCCTAAACTCTATATGTCTGAAGGATGTTTTTTTTTGTTGTATTGAAATTACTGTTTGTGTTATCATTATACAGAAGAGTTCTAGTAGCTGTTTGAATGATCGTGTAACTGTTGTAAATCTTTTATGTACTTAAATATTCAGTATTCTACCCCCCTGTGGAACGAAATTGGTTAATGTTAATGAGGTTCTTAATGATGGTATACATGCAAGATCCCAGACAAAGGTTGTTCGAAAATTCAGTGAGTAGTCTATAGGATTTAAATGAAAAATTATTTTTCAGAATCAATTGTTTTTAGGTATCAATGAGCGAACAGAGTCATTGTATGTGTATATAGATATATATCAAACTTGAATAGAGTTCAAATGAATGAATAGAGCTACCATATGCATATATATATATATATATATATATATATATATATATATATATATATATATATATATATATATGTCTCAGACTCGAACAGAATCAAATAGCCAAACAAAGCTATTGTATGCGTCTATTTACATACATCAAACTTGAAACAAAACCATTATATGCGTTTCGCACTTTAACAGAGTAGAAGGAATGCACAGTGGTATTATATGTGTTTATATATATATATATATATATATATATATATATATATATATCAAATATGAACGTAATCGAATAGCCAACGGAGCTATTGTATGCATCTATGTACATACATCAAACATGAAACAAAATCATTATATGCATTTCAAACTTTAACAAAGTAGAATGAACACACAGAGCTAATTTTATGTGACTATATGTGTATACATCAAACTTGAACAAAATCATTATATGTGTCTTCAAACTTCAACAGAGTAGAATGAACAAACATGGCTATTTCTATGCGTCTACATATATAAATCAAACTTGAACCAAAACAATATATGCAAATATATATATGTTTTAAATGTTAACAGGGACGAATGAACGAAATAGGGCTAAGTGTATACGTATGTATATATTTCAATAGAGTCAAATATATGTATGCATCGACACACGAACATAATTATTATGGGCATATGATTGTTTCAAACTGTAAACAGAATCAACTATACAATCGAAAACAAACTCATACGAATACGCAGAGTTGGAATTGGCGAGACTTCTAGAAAACGATTCAGTTGGGGTAAACAGTCCTTTTAATAAAAGAAACAAGAATTTTTCACTTCATGTTACATATAAATCAGAACTTGGTTAAACAAAAATGTGTTTAAACCGTCAGTGATCAGATACAGAGAATTGGTGCTTGAACAGAGAACCTTTTAACATCCAAAAGAACAACCTACGAACAGAATTCGAGAGCACCCAATATCAACAAGATGAAGGGGTTTATTATTTGGAACCTGAGTACCTTTTCTAGGTTGAGTAGAGGCTGGAACCCGTGCTATAAAGGGGCACACATGCATTCATCCAACACGATAATACATTAGAAAACTTACAGAGGAAAATCTTGTTCTATAAACTCAAGAAGGAACAATGATGACCGTAGCTGACCGAATACTTAACTCAGGGCTAAAACACCACATCCTCTTATTTCCATGCTTTGTAATCAACCCAGACGGAGGGGAGAAGAGTCTGGAAGCTCCTGGTGGGTACCCTTGCAATAGTAAGAGCCCCACCATCAGTACGTAGAAAAACTGAATGACAAATATTATTTTCGTTGACAAAATAAAAATAGCAGTGCGAAATTTTCAAACAAGAAATCATTTGATAAAACCCTCAGCGAACAAGGAAAGGAAGGAAAGGAACACCATCATATTAATCTTGAAGAATAACCTAACTTCATCAAGGAATACAACTTTGAATAATCCTAGTTACAGTTGTTGAGTATAGGGTAGACAAGGATTAAACCGAAGGTAATTCCACAGGACACATGCAAAGTAAACCTTATGTATAGTCCCGAGTAGTAGAGGTTATGTGACCCAGATATTACAGTAATAAAAACATTTTACTTTCACTACGAAAAGAAAAAGAAAGTTGCGTAGAATCTATGATGGAAAGGAAAGTCTATAACCCACAGTAAAGTAAATAGGAAACAACTCTTTCCTTCTCGGCTTCAACCAAAACATTAAACTCTATTCAAATCCGAAATTATGACAGTCCCTCAGAGAAACTTACCAGGCATTACCATCAAATGCACCAAGGGTTTCTCACAGAAGCAGTAGTTTCTTACTGTGGAAGTTGCATAGATTTCCCTATCAAAGCGCAAGGGAGAAATGAGACCTAAGGGGCACGATTATCATTCTTTATAGCTTGTAATGTACAAGACGTTACTCTAGGGAAAGCTGGCATTTCCAGATTGGAAAGAGTAGGAGGAAGAGACATTAGGGTTGTGAATTGTAGGACCCTTAATTAAAATCCCTGGAATAGTCTTGAACTCCTCCTGACAGGCACATCCGCCACCTTAAATGTAGGAGATACGAAGTAAACCAAAAACTATGACTTTCCAATGAACCAGTCGAATACCAAACCATGAAAATTATCATTTTGTTACTCTGGCTAGCGGAGGAGAGTTAGTTAGATTCGGATGTGTGGAGAGTTGTGCGGATAGAATCATGTTCGGTTGGTTATGGGAGGGACGAGTTGTAACATAACAAAATAGAACCATCAAAGGAAAACACTTGGAAAACCTTTCTGATACAGTTATTAACCACATTGAAGACCTTACCTGTCACAACTTAAAAACTGACATTGACATAGTTAGGTCGCGCATGAGCTTTGATAATCTGAGACATAGCTCTATGCACAGAGTCCATTTTTGATAAACACAAAGGGACTGAATTCCCATCCTTCAGTATAGGTAGGGCGCACACTATAATAAATGTTATAATAAAGCAATTTTTGGACTTACTTTCTTTTCAAATTTTGTGAAAGATATTAAGCCAAGGGTTTTTGCTTAAGCCAGGTGTGTTAAGACAACATGTTATAAGGTCATGCAAATAAAACAAAGTGTAAGTACCTGTCTCGCAAGTGGGTCAAACGAAATCAAGTAGCAAGTACATTACCACAGAAAAAAAAAATTATGAGAATTTTGAGGTTCATTAGATATGGTATCAGAGCAAAAGTTACAACATTGGGCCTGAACAGGGCCACTGTAGCACTTAGTACATAATTGTTTTTTTTGTGTCTTCCCAAAAAATAATAAATTGTATGGTTACAAACAGAAGAATTTCTTTGTTTTGGTGAATAAGTATGGAAGCTCGAGACAATGCAGAAAACAGGATGGAAGAAAATCCACAGCAAGGAACTCCTGGAGATACAAGGCAGAATAGTGACAAAATCTCACCCACAAAAGTATTGGAAACAATGAGGAACCTGATCGTCGAACTACAGATCCTTAAAGTCGATAATGAAAAATTGAAGAAGGCACAACAAGAACAACAAGAGATAAACGAAGTCCTGCTACGCAGTATAGTGACCAAGAAAATCCCAAAAGACAATAATAACGATGAAGAAGTCAACAAAAGAGCCTCCAAGAAATCAGGGCCAGAAACAGAAAAAGGAGAAAGTTCGTCTAAAGGAACACCGCCAGCTAAGGATGGAACAAAAATTAATAGAAAAAGAAAACAAGTGGGCCACCTTGAAGGAGAATTTAAAAAAATTAAACCCGCTATCTTTGACGGGGAATCCAGGATAGGAGAAGAAGTAGAGGCATGGCTATTGGACATCAAAAAGTATTTCCAAATCTACAACTATTCCAGTAACATGAAGGTCAGGATGGCCATCTACAATCTGAAAGGGAAGGCCAGTATTTTGTGGCAAGATCTGAAATTGGTCGAGGGCCTAAAAGAGAAACATTTGGAATGGTCTGACTTTAAGAAGTATTTCAAGAAGCAATACCTTTCTGAAAATTATTATGAAAGGAAGACAAAGGAATTTTACGAGTTACGACTCAGACAGATGACGATGGAGGACCTTATAAACAAATTTATGGATCTGCTAAGATTTGTACAATACATCCGGGAGGATAAAGTAAAAATTCAATGATTTCTAAGTTGTCTACCACATTCCTACAAGGATAGAATTGAGTTTGACAACCCCAAATCCTTAAGTGAAGTATTCAAAAAATAGAAAATGTGCTATGACCAGTACAAACAATAGGCAAAGTTTCCCAAGACCTGGAAGGATAAGAAATATGATCGAATGAGCTAGAGGAAGAAGGGGTACCAACCAGCTCCTTATCGGACTACTGCAAAGAGTTTTCCGAGAAAGGATTTTCACTCCAATCCTCTGAACACTCAAGGCAGCATAAAAGTAGCAAACCTAGGAACAAAGAGGTTTGGGGACAGCTCTCGCGAGCCATTAAAGTGTTGGGAATGTGCAGAGCCTCATCTCAGGAGAAACTGCCCCCATTTGAGTTCAACAAACAAAATTGTCGTTCATAAACTGCAAGAAGCCTCGACCATGGGATATGTAGGAAGGATCCTACATTGGATAAATCCAGCCATTGATGGATGACAGGCAGACCACCAGTCCTCAGTGGTAGAAGTTGAAGGTAAAATCCATGACACTCAAATTTCTATTTTAATTGACCACGGGGCAACATTGAGTTATGTTACTCCGAAGGTGGTAGAGTCAAATAAACTTAAGAGACTGAAGCATGCAAAATCATGGCTTATGCAACTAGCAACAGGTGCAAAAAGGAAAGTAATTGACTATATTCTGGATTTTGACTTCAACCTAGATGGTCAAACTATAAGGACCGATATGAACAACCTACCAATAGGATCTTACGATGTGATTATTGGGATGGACTGGTTGGAATGACACAAAGCAATATTAAATTGCTATACAAAGAAACTTAGCTATAAGGATGATTCCTGCACCACCAGGACAACCCAAGGTATACCAAAACCAGTATCGATCAGACAAATATCAACGATGCAGCTAAAGAAATGAGTGGGAAAAGGATGTCAAGTTCATGCCATCCAAGTGACGAGCCTGGAAGAAAAGAAGGATAAGACAAAGTTGGAAGAATTTGTTGTCCTGCATGATTTCAGAGACATGTTTGTGGATGAGATACCAGAATTAACCCCTAGAAGGGAAATAGATTTCTCCATAGATCTGTTACTCGGTTCTGCACCTATCTTAAAGGTGCCTTACCAGATGAGTCTCCAAGAACTTATGAGGACATTTGTTAGAAAAATGACCAATACCATCACAATTAAAACAAATTAAAGGATGCTAACCTCTGTACTTACCGTTGACTCCCTTGTTCAGTCTTTTGATGAAGTTGACCACTTCTTCATCATCTTCCGAGACATCACTGTTGCTGCTATATTCTTCTTATTCCTTTTTCTTTTACTTTGATCCTTTGGATGCTTTGAAGGATGCTTCTTTTACATCTCAATTTTTCTGTTTAGTTCTCATATCATATGCTGTGAAGATTCCATGCAGTTCATCCATGCTTATTGAGTTTAGATCCGATCTTTATTTTAGTGCTGGTATCTTAGGGTTGAATCTCATAGGAAGAGATATTAGTACCTTTTGAACAACTACAAATTCTTTGATTTCTTCTCCCAATCCTATGATTTCATTCACTATTTCATCGACTCGTAATAAGTAGGCTGTGATATCTTCATCTTCCTTCATTTTCATTTGTTCAAACTGACCTCTGTAAGTTTCAAGCTTTGCTGCTTTGACTTTTGAATCTCCTTCATAAACATTTCAAAGTTTGTACCAAATCTCTTTAGCAGATTTACAATGTGCAACTTTGGTGAATACTGTATCACTGAGACCATTAGAAAGTGCATTTATGGCTTTGAAATTATTCTCACCGAGTTTCACTGCTTTGTCATTTGTTGGTGGAACTACTGGTGTTGTGTATCCATCTACAACTGATTGCCAAACTTGAAATCCCTGTGCCTATATATATGTCTTCATCTTTATGCTCCAAAAAACATACTTCTATCCATCAAACAGTGGTATTCCATTTTTATACGAGTTGGTACTCTCCATGATCTACCTTTCAGTGGTTAAACTGATTTCTGAAGGAACCTTCTCTGATACCAATTGTTGGATTACTGAGAGGGGGGGTGAATCAATAATAGCATAATTATAATTCTTTTTCTTCAAATGTTATATCAATGTAGAATTATTATCCAATAATGAGCAGTAATAAATAAACAGTCACACATATACACAGTACACCAGTGTTTTACGTGGAAACCCAAATCAGGAGAAAACTACAGAATGTTTTTTCTTATATGTCTTGAAGAATTACATTCATTGGAAGAACCGACTTCCTTTGTTTTCCAGCTCCAACTAGAAGAAGGCTCCAACCCCCTAGTTTCTTAGGCTATAATGTGAGGGAAGCTCCAACTCCCCAATTCTTTGGCAACAACCAGAAGGAGGCTATGACCCCCAATGTTCTCTGGCTACAACCGGAAGGTGGCTACAACCACCTGTCCTTGCCCTGTCCTGCCACCCTGAAGTAGAAGTAGAATGATGGAACCATTGTCACACTATCATTGTGAGATATACCGCTATAAACCTATACCAATAAATCTGAACCATGCATCAACCTGTAATCAACCATGCATCAACCATGCATCAACCTGTACCTCAACCTATAATCAAAATGTACCATAAATAAGTGCATCAACCACGCACCAACCTATTATCAACATGTACCATAAACAAGTGCATCAACCATGCACCAACCTGTAATCAACCTGTACCATAAACAAGTGCATCCAACCATGTCAAAAATATGTACCAATCATGTGTCAACTACTCATCAACTATGACTCATCAATATGTACCAACATCATCAACTATACACCTCATGTATGTGTGCCAACTCATCAACTACTTGTCTCAACCATGTACTCAACATGTACCACAACCAAAAGCCCTCATCAATTTCATCATCCAAATCTAACTTGTAGCTCTGTAATAGACCCGGTGTACATGATCACATTCCTTCAAACCTTCCTTAGATTTAAAAACAAGAGACTAACATTTTCATCAAACTTCGCTTTAGTATCACATGCCTAGTTTTGGATTAGTCAACAACCCTAACTTGAAGTAATCATAACTTTGAACCTATAATGTATAAATATTTGAAACTGATACACAATTTTCTTCCATGATTTTTATGCAATTCCTCCAAGTTTCACTACTTGGAACCTCTCATAAAAGGAGTTATAGCAAAAATGGCATACCTTGCTGAATTTTGGCTTATTCTAGAGAGCGACCTTGTAGAGTGTGCCCCGCACAAAATATTTGATGAATTGATATGAAACTATTAAAAATATTATTAAATACTATACCCTAACCAAAACATTTGGTCTCACTGAATTTGGATCTTTTATGAAGAAGTTATGACATTTTTACCCGAAAAACCTGATTTTGACTAGTTTCAGGACTGGCCACAAACCCTATTTTCCATAGAGTGTAACTCCAAAAATACAAAGACCCAGAATATGAGTTGTTTACCATAGATACTCGGATATGTTTTCTCACTTGTATAGAAATTTCACGATCCGAATCATTATAGAAAAAATGTTATAGCGAAAATGGTGAGATGACCTGTAAATAACATACCTTAGAAAGCACCATAAAAATAATTTATCCTTCCTTGCATTTTGACCTTCTTTTCTTCACTTTCCTCAGAATTTCAGCTTAGATATCATTTTTTTACCTCAGGAACCTATAGATATTCAATATGCTCAACTGTATTTCAAATGAGAGAGCCTTGCCTCTTATTTATACTCTTCAAGTAGCTTCCTTAAAAACATCTTCTAGGTCACTTGGCCCACTTTCCTTATTTTAGGGTTGGGTCCACTTCTAATATCTCCATTAAATTTATTATTGAATTAATTTATTTTGTATTCACTTTGAATTATAATACACTCATCACTTTACTTTATTATTTACCCTTTAAAATCTCTTAAACCACTTTGACTACTTTGACCTTTTGGGGCTTCTAGATGACATATGAGGGTCCTCCAACTTCGTAAGGCCATAACTCTCAAACCATGAGGATTTATGTGATGTTCTACATACCACCATAAATGGAATGACATTCACTATCCATATAGAATAGTATTATCTGAAAATATATCATAAATCATACCGTTACCCATCAAACAAACTTGGGTCCATTACCCAAACCTGGGGTCTCCAAATTCTCATGGCCATAACTCTCTAACCATGAGGAATTATGTGACGTTCCACATACCACCAGAAATGACATGAAAAGCACTATCCATCTAGGATATTTTCCCTGACAAGTTCACTTTCCTTCATCTCATTATTCCACAATTAAGCATGGGTTCTCTTAATCCACAAAGCGTCTTCCTGTGAGGCCTTTCACCATAAGGGGACCACTTTGGAGTTCATCCATATTTACTTCTTATCAACCATGAGGGAAAAATAATGAGTCATATTTACATCAAACAAAATTGGGTCCATTACCCAAACCTTTGTGCTACGGGACTTTCTTCAAGGGTTGACATCAATGACAACCAACCTTAATCAACATGCTTGACTATGGAGTTTTCCTCACTAAGAGAAACATGTCACAAAGTGGGTTTTGAACTTGGGTGGGGAATCGAAGTAACAATTTTCCTCACAACCATTTGAGCTACACTCATTTCATAACTACAAGAGAAAATATGCCCTATCTTCCCCAAGATTAATGTTAAATCACTTAACAAATTCAACCTTGAATTATGTCAAATAAACAAGGCATATAATGTTGGAAATTACCAAATGATGAAGGAAATGATCATTGAAAAAAAAATGTAATAAGACACTTTTGGACAACGAAAAACTTCATGTATATATAAAAAAAGGGAGTTCATGTACATATCGTAGCACCGCCAAACATGGTGTAAATACATTCAAAGTAACCCAAAAATATAACACTCCCCCTTTATGAGGAATGCATTTTTACCAACACTTATAATCTCCCTATGAAACTCCATTAAACATGCCAAGTACAAATATGTACTTGCTACAATATCAGAATCAATCAACGTCTCTTCAAAATGAATTTTTATCCATCCATCACAAGATGTTATCACAACATATCAAACCTCTAAAGAATGTCAAGCACCCATGAAACCGAAGGGACATAACTCTATACCATAAGCCACCTTCTCAGATCTATCATCCTTGTTGGGAATTTTTTATCCATGCTTGTGTTGACGGGCATTTTCGACACACTGTCAATGGGAAGGGTAGATATAGTCTGGGGTTGTCTATTTAATCCAAGACATTTTCTATAATCTACTCGAACATGTTTTTGGATCAGTTATCCAACTAAAATCCTAAAACAACTAAAAGATGAGGATTAACTAAAGATACAACTCTATCAATCAACAGTTTAATTATAAATGCTTAACTAACAATGTTTATGTACAATGGTTATATATAGTTTACAAGGTATAGCAAAGCCTTGTGAAAGTAATTATTTAAGATAATGGATCTAAATGAAATTAAATATAAACAAAATTCTTCTGATATTCTAAATATCAAACTAGTAAACAAAGAATGAATAAGATTGTAAATGATATCACAGAAATAAACAAAGTATTTAACGTTTAGATGATGAAATCACTATTCATTCACAAATTAACAAATTAAATAAATAATACACTAATTAACCTCTCGTTGATCAACAGTGCTAAGCTAAATTCATTTCTTTGTATTTGTATGAGCTCCTCTTAACCTGTGTCAAGTGTAAGACTATGGCAAAGGAAAGCATAATACTTCCTAAAGAAACTCAAATAAGTCTTTTATATTCCAGAACGATTTTATGATGGAAAACAAACAAACGATTATATATCATGTGACTTTAGAATGCTCAAATAACTGAAAATGAAAGAAATTTCAATCCTCAGTAAATGGTGTTACCAACTATCTAGTATCAGATGTAAACTCAAAATACTTCAATAGATAATTGACCACAGATATTAAAAGAACCAAAATATAATTAACCATATAAATGAAAACATAAAATGAAAAGTTGTATGCAGAACAGTCTAAATCTAGTTCAATACAAATAAAGCTTCATATTGAGAAATTATATGAGAAACAATATTGGTGTTGCACAATCTACAAACGGACAAAAGCCAAAGAGTAAATTGTATCTCATATAGCTTCACTATAATAAGTTTATCATAAGTTCCAACAAGAATTTTTGGGATAATAGAGTCTTAAAGATTGAAAAAATAATACATAAATGATAGCAATTAACTTTGTATTGATAAAACAAACTAAAGCTAATTTAAATCAATGCATAATCAATTAATCAAAGAGTATGAAGATATTATAATGAAAACAAAATCATTTTACTCACACGACAAAAGCCATTAAGCAATCTGAAATTCCATATTCTTATTTGAAAACACTTGTCCATTCTCTCAAAGATTCCAACCATCTGTTACTCCATTTGAAAAGAAACAATGTTTACAAAAGATATAATATACCAAAAAGAAAGGATAAAAATCCTCCTCTCAATTTCCTCGATCCCCTCGGCTCTAAATTTTATCATATATTTATGTAATGAATGAACAGTCTGGGTGTCACTAATAATTTCTACCACATGAAATTTTCCTCGTAAAGAGACACAAATATATCTCAAATTGTACATTTGTTTGGGAAAAATCTCACGCGTAAGCTAAATGGGTCTATTCTACAAATGGTTTTTCAACCGGTTCTATGCCTGAAACAAATCCTACAAAATCATCTATGTGTTCTCGAATGCATTTCCAAATCTAATTTGTTGTTGCTCATAAATTATTTGCAACAATCCAATATTATTTTTTGAAAAATTATCTTGAACGTATTTAGATAATAAAATCAAGTCATGATTATATCCGTACCAAATAAATGATAATAGAAACTTCTTAAACAAAAAGAAACCAAATTAATAACCTAAAAATTGTAAATAAAGCAAAATCTACAACAATAAAATTAAAATGAATTTAAACCAAATATAAGTTCTAAACAAATATTGTTTATATTTTCCTTTTAAACATGATCTTAAAATTCAAGAAGCTTCAAGTTGATGGAGAGGAGAAAGATATTAATTATGGGTTCTTACAAAATCAAACAAATGATATATATATATATATATATATATATATATATATATATATTTTTATTTTTATTTTGAAATGAGATGCAAAATGACAAGATAATTTAATTAATGAGACCTACCAAATGATTTTTTGAAAATGATTGCTAATGATCAAAATACAAAAACATAATCATAACTTAAACGAAAGTAAACATTTGATAAAAATTAATGTTTTCGTTTAAATTAAGATTTTTATGTTCATCTCTCCCTCATTCAAATTTGATCAAATGTGAACCAATGTCATAGAAAAGATGTGTCAGAATAAACGTTATTCCTATAAAATCATTGTTATTAATCCATGTCTTCAACCAAGCTATGCTCATAGCATATAAATTCAATAAGGAAGACGTAATAACAAACTCTCGAATTATGAAGCTCTTCCATCAACATCAAAACTTTATAGAAAGAAAAATGAAATGACATTTTAATTTCATGAAATTCAAAGAAAACAAAAGAAAATAATATAAACTCAAACCAACCTCGAAACAAAGCAAACCACTACCAATCCAATCAAGTCAAAGAAAAAAAAATGAAGAATCCAAGTAAAAGTTCGAGGGACCCTAGATTTTGATTAAAAATAAAGAAGAGGGTTCTTGGGGCCCAACAAATGGAGACTCACTGGGAGAAGCAATTATCTCTAATCTAGTAAGATATCATCTCAGGAAGAAAATAATAAGACTTGAAAAATGATTTAAGATCCCTAAAATAAATTCACTTTGAGACCATATAGTATTTGGATAAGCTCAATGGTATAACCAGACAATAGAATTTGCTTTGCAGAGGATTATAACCTGAAATAATGTCTTAATCAAAGAGTTGTGATGTTTATAAAAGGACTTCAATACCCTTGACAGAGCCACTATTGCCAGCAGACATCCATAGCCTTGGCAGGAATGTCATTTAACCCACTCAAATGTCCTAATCCCATCCAATAGTTCTATCCACATGATGTATACTTCCATAGATGTTAATTTAAAATAATATACTTGCTACCTCTCTACCCGACATTGCTTCACTACCACCAGGCCTGTTCATTACCCCAACGAAGTTGTATTGGTATCATGTGTGTATTTATCCACTGCCAGTGAGCATGTTCAATACCCTGACGAGTTTACACACTTTACACACACTCACCACACTTAAGTGATTCCAACCCTCTTATGCCACTTTTAAATAATAATTCAATTATAGATTTATTGATGAAAAAGAGAGCAGGGTGACACTGGAGGTTAATTGGAATACAGGTGAATAGTTGATCATGTTATTTATTTTCTTTCAAAATTGGAAGTTTTATCATGGCTTAGAGATTTTAGATTTCATTTAAGAAATCATCTAGAGAATGGGGAAGCACTTGAAAGTGATTCCTTAAGAATATGGATGACATAAAAATTTTAAAGATCATTGTAATTCTCAAATATTTAAACCACATCCCTCATGTAATACTCTAGCAAAGAAAATTCAAGGGCAAAGCAAAAGTGAAAATTGAGTTAAAAATCAATTGTTTGATCTATATCTTAATATCAGGACCTCTTTGAACTATTTCAAATTGATTGAAAAACACAAGTCTGAAAATGAATGTTTCCTTCGACAATCACTCTTTGATGAGAAATTTATTTATTCAAAAAGAACAAGAAGAAAGTTCAATGAAAGAAAGAAAAAAAATAAATAAACACACAACAAACTGAATCAGATTTTATTAATGGTATTCAAAATCAGAAGTATATAAAAACAAACAAAATCGAAATAGCAAAAGCTCACTTTTGAAAATAGCTTGACCCAAAACAAAATGAGGCCAACCTCTCATAGAGAAAGTGTAATATACCTCAAAATGCCAAAATAAAATAAAATTTTGCAAGGTAAGTTAAGTATTTCTCTTCATGTAGTAACCCTATTATATTAGTCTAATCATGCAGTAACTTGTCTATGGTTTAAACCATGCATCCCTATTCATAACAACTGTTTGTAAAGTTTTAGGTTTAGACCTAGAAACATATCTTTTTCTTAGACATGGGATTTATATATATTCGCGCATACCTGACTAAATACTATCATCTTTAACATAATGCATTTATTTAACATAAAAGAAAATCAGGTTCCTTTAACAACTAAACTTGTCTAGTAATGAGGTAACCTCGTCCCTTTTGTTACAGATGTTTGGGTAATGAAAACCGAACTACAATACTGTTGGATAGGAGGTAACTATAAGCCAATAGTTGAGAGAACGCGGCCTTACTAATCCTGTCATAAAGGAGTCAAGTTAACTGTACATTTGATGCATAGCCTGGGTGGAAAGGTATAACTGTCAGCGAGAGTTAAAGCTCTGCATCTGGCCATTAATGGGGTCCTGTAGGCACGAGTTTTGATGAACCTTTATTATTCCTTTCCAGTCAAAATGCGCCAACCTGAACCCAATCACATGGCCCCATAAACCCTTCTACTTCCAACATTAATTCACTCTTGTAAGGTCTCTTCCTAGGGTTAAATAGACCTTCCTTTATCATTGTGAGATTCTCTGAGTGGGCTTGCATATCACGATATTAGGCAGCGATTCTATCGACTTGGGTCGCATCTTCGAGGCAGGTAGTGAAGTCCATCTTACTGGTAAGGATTTTTACCTAGAAACAAATCTTTTGATAATAGGGTCGTTCAAGGAAATTCTACAGGGAAAAATTATGTTCTGTATCTTCTCTTGTACATATTTAAGTTAAGGTTTTCCTTTATCGTTATCTCCAGCGATTTTCTTATCCTTTCATAGATGAGTCTCTGGAGTCTTCTATAAGCTTGTGTCCTTCGAAGGATATTCCATTCACCCTTGGAAAATACTTCGATGGGTAAAATATTTTGGTTTGAGGCTTGGGGTATAAAAAGTGGATTACTGTCCTTATCGATTCTGAGATTTGCGTAAGCCTTCGGGGTTCAGTGCTAGTTTTTTTTTTTTTTAAATAGCACTGGCTTAAAAAAAAATACCCTGGTTATTTGTTTTAGGATCTATTAACCACTTAGCTACAGAATAAACATTTCTAGTAACATTTACATAGGGTTTTCGTCTATATGTATTTCATATTTTACACAGTTAAAAGTTGGAAAAATAGTACTGTTGAATTTCCTTTATGAGAAAAAGATTTGCGGCTTGGTATCATACTAATGGTGGGACCTCGTTGATGCGAGGTACCCATCAGGAATACCTAGACCAAATTCCCTGATTTAGGACATTTACTCAACCAGAGCGCAACAAGAACAAGTTTTCCAAGTTGCAACCTTGAGTTAAGTAATAAATCAAATTTATCGTTACCTCCATTCATGGTTCTGCTGTAGCTTCTTATTTATTTTATTTTCGTATGTGTTTATAATGATTTAATGGTGAATATTTCTTATAGGGGTGTCAAAATCCACGAGGCGCTCAGGCCGATCCCTATAGTTCGCGCGAAAGGTAAACTAGTTCCAAGTACACTATTCCTCAGACTTAGCTTTTAGGGTTCACTGGTGCTGAGGACCGAGACTATGTACCATCTTTATTACTTATAATTTTCGAACAAATTTAAATTTCAAAAATATTTTATTTTTGGGGATGTCACATCCTTTCCCCCTTCAATAAAACATTGTCCTCAGTGTCCATTCCTTTCTTGGAATAGGATTGGATGATATTTCTACAAATCTCCCTCCAACTCCCAAGTAGCCTCCTCAGGGATAAAGTTCTTCCATTGCACCTTTACCTGAGCGATGACTCTGTTCCAAAGTGTTATTTCTCTCCGGTCTTGAATATGCAAGGGTTCCACCTAGAACTCGGCTTTGAGTTCCACCTACAACAATTTCCAATCAATCATATGAGTAGGGTCATGATAAAACTTTTTCAACAAGGAAATATGAAATACATTATGAATTATTAGATTAGTTGGGAGTGCAAGTTGGTATTCTATGGGTCCAATTCGAGCTAGTATCTCGAAGGGACCACAAAACCTAGGTGCCATCTTATAAAATTTCCCTAACTTAAATGAAATTTTTCGGTTGTTGACCTTCAAATAAACATGGTCTCCCACTTGAAATTCCAAGTGTCTTATTTTCTGATCTGCATAGCTCTTTTTTCTTTCATGTGCTTCTTTCAAGTTTTGTTGTACCTTGCTTACCATGTTCTCCATTTCTTGGAGCATATCTGGTCCAACCATGAGTATTTTAGTCGGGTTATCCCAACTAATTGGAGTCGCACACTTTTTCTCGTACAACACTTCGAAAGGGCTTAACTTAGCCGAAGTTTGGTACCCATTGTTATATGCAAATTCTACCAAGTGCAGGTAGTCTTCCCACTTGTTCGGTTTTGTTATTACGTACATGCAGAGCATATCCTCTATGATTTGGTTTATCCTTTCGGTTTTTCCATCTATTTGTGGATGGTAACTCGTGCTGAAATTCAAATCAATATTTATCCCTCCAAACAATTCTTTCCAAAAAGCGGATGTAAATTTTACGTCTCTATCTGAAATCACCATTTCAGGAATACCATGCAGTCTAAAACTTTATTTCATGAATATTTTAGCAATGTTTATATCTTTAAAATTAGACTTTACAGGAATAAAGTGTGCAAACTTACTAGGTTTATCGATTACAACCATGATAGAATCATTATGTTTCTGGGTTTTCGGCAAACCTGTTATAAAGTCCAATGATATGGTCTCCCATTTCCATTCTGGTATTGGTAATGGTTGTAATAGGCCGGCTGGATGTTGGTGTTCAACCTTAAACTGTTGACAATCTTGGCACCTAGCCAAGTACTATGTTGTTTCGCCCTTCATATTAGGCCAGTAAAATAGTTTTCTAAGTGATTTTATTGTTTTCTGGTAACCTGGATGACCAAAATACAGTTTCTTATGCACTTCGTCCAAAACTGTTAATTTCAAATCTGTTGAATCTGGTATGTAAAGTCTATTTTTAAATCATAATAGTCCCTTCTTGTCGATGCTTAGATCTAGTTTGTTTGAGTTTGTGGTATTGTTTTGTAATTCCATCATTATCTTAGTGTAATTTTCATCGTTAATCCCTGTCATCATTATTCTTTGTTTCAGATCACTTTCTCCTCTGCTAATATTTATTTCAAATAACCCATGGACTCTTATGCTTAAACCATTTGCTACTTTATTTTCGTTGCCCTTGATATGTCTGAATTCGAAGTCAAATTATCTCAAGAAGGCTAGCCATCTTTCTTGTCTTTCATTAAGATCTAGTTGACTAAACAGATATTTCACACCGCTATTATCCATCAATAGTAGAAATTTCATGCCCATTATGTAGTGTCACCAAATTTTTAAGGCATGTATTACCGATGCCAATTCTAAGTCATGAGTGACATAATTTCGCTTTTGTTCTTTTAATTTCCAGGACTCATAACAAATAATGTCTCATTCCTGAGTTAGGACACCACGTAGTCCTTCTTTACTTGCATCAACACATACGATGAAGTCTTTATCTGGGTCTGCTACCTTCAATATGGGCAGAGTTGTCAATAATCCCTTCATCTTGCTAAAACTGTATTCACACTTCTCTGACCAGTTAAACTTGGTCCCTTTCTTTTGTAATGATATGATAGGGTAGGCTATCTTGGAAAACCCTTCTATAAATCTGTGGTAATATTTAGTGATTCCCATGAATGACGGGATATCCGCTACATCCTTAGGTATAGGCCATTCCATAATGTCTTTTATCTTCTTCGGGTCTACGACAATTCCTTTTGTTGAAATTACATGTCCTAGATAGTGTATTTATTTTTGATAAAAGTCACACTTATCAATTTTTTCGTAGAGTTTGTGTTTACTCAATGTTTGCAGAACTATTCGTAAGTGTTCATCATGTTCTTCTTCCATTGTTTAATAGATCACAATATCGTCGATAAATACTGCCAGGAACTTGTCTAAGTACTAACTGAAAATATTGTTCATCAGCCACATAAACGTGCTAGGTACGTTAGTGAGTCTGAAAGGTATGACTATGAATTCGTAGTGTCCATATCTTGTCTGAAAAGTTGTTTTGTTTATGTCCTCATCCTTTATCCTAACTTGATGATAACCGGATCATGAATCCAATTTTGAAAAGATCTTGGCCCCACCTACTTGATCGAATAGATCATTTATTCTTTGTAAGGGGTATTTGTTCTTAATAGTCATTTTGCTTAGTTGTCTATAATCGATACATAGTCTTAGGGTATCGTCTTTATTTTTCACAAAGAGGACTAGTGCCCCCCATGGTGAGACACTCGGTCTGATATACTCTTTGTCCAACAATTCCTGTAATTGTAATTTTAATTCTGTCAGTTCTAGTAGACTCATTCGGTAAGGTTCCTTTGAGATAGGGTCTGAGCTAGGTAGTAGGTCTATGGAGAAGTCTATTTCCCTTCTAGGGGGTAATTCTGGTATCTCATCCTCAAACATGTCTCTAAAATCCCGTAGGACAGTGAAGTCTTCTAACTTTGTCTTATCCTCCTTTCCTAACAGATTTGTTACTTGGATGTCATAATATTGACATCCTTTTCTCATACATTTCTTGCATTGTCGAAACTTGTTTGAATGATACAGGTTTTAGTATACCTTGGGTTGTTCTAGCAGTGTCGAAACCATCTTTGTAGTTAAGTAACTTGGTATAAAAATATAGTATTTCTTTGTCCTACTCCAACCAATCCATCCCGATTATTATATCGTAAGTTCCTAGTGCTAGGATGTTCATATTTGTTCTTATAATTTGACCATCTAAACTGAACTCCAAATCATAAATAAATTCGACTACTTTCCTTTTAGTTCTCCTTGCTAGTTGTACCAACCATGATTTTATGTGCTTCAGTTTCATAAGTTTGTTTGATTCTGCTACGTTAGGAGTAATATAACTTAACGTACCTCCAGGGTGAATTAAAATATAAATTCGAGAGTTATTGATTTTACCTTCAATCTCTACCACAGAGGACTGGTGGTCATCTTCCTGACCATCTATGGCTGCATTTATCCGATGTAGGCTTATTCCCATGTCTCCCAGCATCAAGGATTCCTGTACATTATGAACAACAGTTTTGTTTGTTGAATTTAAACATGGACAGTTCCTCCTTAGATGAGGTTCTCCACATTCCCAGCACTTTAATGGATCACAGGAATAGTCCCCAAACTTCTTCATTCCCAAAGTTACCAGTTTACCGCTGCCTTGTGTATTCAGATGATTGGAGTGAAAATCCTTTCTCGGAAAGATTTTTGTTGCATTCTGATAAGGGGTTGGTTGGTATCCCTTCTTCCGTTGGTTCATTCGATCTTGTTTCTTATCCTTCGAGGCTTTGGGGAACTCTACCCAATGCTTCTACTAATCATAGCACATTCATGCTTTCCTAAATACTTCATTCAAGGATTTGGGGTTGTCAAACTCAATTTTGTCCCTATAGGACTGTGGTAAATAGCTTAAGAATCGTTGGATTTTTATCTTATCCTCTCAGATGTATGGTACGAACCATAGTAGCTCCATAAATTTATTTATAAGGTCCTCCATTGGCATTTGTCCAAGTCGTAACTCATAGAATTCTTTCATTTTCCGTTCATAATAGTTTTCAGAGAGGTATTGTTTTTTGAAATACTTATTAAAGTTAGAACATTCCAATTGTTTCTCCTTTAGGCCCTTGGCCATTTTCAGGTCTTCCCACCAAATGTTGGCCTTCCCTTTTAGATTGTAGATGGGCATTCTGACCTTCATGTTGTTGGAATAGTTGTAGATCTGGAAGTATTTTTTTATGTCCAACAACCATGGCTCTGCTTATTCTCCTGTCTTGGATTCTCCATCAAAGGTAGTTGGTTTAATATTTTTAAATTCTCCTTCAAGGTGGTCTACTTGTTTTCTTTTTCTGTCTGGTTTAGTTTTATCTTTAGCTGAAGGTCCTCCTTCAGATGAACTGTCTCCTTTTTATGTTTCTAGACCAAAGTTATTGGAGGCCCTTTTTTTGACCTCTTTGTCATGGTTATCATCCTTTGGACTTTTCTTGGTCACTATACTGCACAACAAAACTTCATTTATCTCTTGTTGTTCCTACTGTGCTTTCTTCAATTTTTCGTTGTCGTCTTTAAAAATCTGTAGTTCTACAATAATATTCCTCATCGTTTCCAACACCTCCATGGGTGAGCTTCCATCATTGTTCTATATTATATCTTCAGGAGGTATTTGCTGCGGCTTTCCTTCCATCCTAATTTTTTCATCATCCTAAGATGCCATAATTAATACAAATCATAAAGGTCTCTTTGTTTGTAATGATAAGGTTTATTAGTTTTACATAAATCAAAATATATAATAAGCAACTAATATGGCCCTATTCAATCCCAATGTTGTAACTGTTTCTCTAATACCATATGTAATATACCTCAAAATGCCAAAATAAAAAAAACATTACGAGGCAAGTTAAGTATTCCTCTTCATGTAGTAACCCTCTTATATTAGTCTAATTGTGTAGTAACTTATCTATGGTTTAAACCCTGCATCCCTATTCATAACAAGTTTCTGTAAAGTTTTAGGTTTAGACCTACAAACCTATCTTTTTTGTAGGCATGGGATTAATATATATTCGCACATAGTAGATGAATACTATCATCTTTAACATAATGCATTTATCTAACGTAAAAGAAAATCGGGTTCCTTTAAAAACTAAGTGTGTCTATTAACGAGGTAACCCTGTCGCTTTTCTTACCGATGTTTGGGTAATGAAAACCCAGCTACAATATTGTTGGATAAGAGGTAACTATACGTCAACAGTTAATAGAACATGGCCTTACTAATCCCGTCATAAAGGAGTCAAGTTAATTGCGCATTTGATGCATAATATAGGTGGAAAGGTATAGCTGTCAGCGAGAGTTAAAGCTCTGCATCTGTCCATTAATGGGGTTAAGTAGGCATGAGTTTTTATGACCCTTTCCAATTCCTTTCCAATCAAAACACACCAACCTGAACCTCATCACATCGCCCCATCAACCCTTGTACTTCCAGCATTAATTCACTTTCGTAAGGTCTCTTCCTAGGGTTAAACAGACCTTCCTTTATCATTGTGAGATTCTCTTAATGGGTCGGCGTATCGATATCTTCGGCAGTGAGTCTGTCAACTTGGGTCGCATCCTGGAGGCAGGCAATGAAGTCCATATTACTGGTAGGGATTTTTACCTTGAAACAAATCCTTGAATAATAGGGTCGTTCAAGGAAATGCTACAGGGAAAACAATGTTTTGTATCTTCTATTGTACATATTTAAGTTAAGGTTTTCCTTTATCGTTATCTCCAATGATTTTCTTATCCTTTCGTAGATGAGTCTCTGGAGTCCGTTATAAGCTTGTGTTCTTTGAAGGCTATTTCATTCACCCTTGGAAAAGACTTCTATTGTTCAAATCTTTTGGTTTGAGGCTTGGGGTATAAAAAGGGGATTACCGTCCTTATTGATTCTGAGATTTGCGTAAGCCTTTGTGGTTCAGTGCTAGGTTGTCTTTTTTTTTTTTAAATAGAACTGGCTTAAAAAAAATACCTCGGTTATTTGTTTCAGGATGTATTAACCAATTATCTATTGAATAGACATTTCCAGTAACATTTACGTAGGGTT
The DNA here is from genome assembly GCA_009831015.1 of Picea engelmannii. Classification (NCBI taxonomy): domain Eukaryota; kingdom Viridiplantae; phylum Streptophyta; class Pinopsida; order Pinales; family Pinaceae; genus Picea; species Picea engelmannii. The sequence continues at coordinate 43,510 of ML829367.1, read as the reverse complement.
TTCGTCTATCTATATTTTGTATTTTACATAGTTAAAAGTTTGAAAATAGTATTGTTGAATTTCCTTTATGAGAAAAAGATTTGCAGCTTGGTATCATACTAATGGTGTGACTTCGTTGATGCGAGGTAGCCATCAAGAATACCTGGACCAACTTTCCCAATTCGGGACATTTACTCAACAAAAGTGCAACAAGAACAAGTTTTCCAAGTTCCAACCATGAGTTAAGTAATAAATTAAATTTTTCATTACCTCCATTTATGGTTTTGTTGTAGATTATTGTTTATTTTATTTTCGTATGTGTTTCTAATGATTTAATGGTGAATCTTTCTTACAAGGGTGTCAAACTCCACGAGGCACTCAAGCCGATCCCTATCGTTCGTGCGAAAGGTAAACTGGTTCCAGGTACACTATTCCTCAGACTTAGCTTTTAGGGTTCATTGGTGCTCAGGACCGAGGCTATGTACCATCTTTATTACTTATAAAGAAGTTTCTTCGAAATTTTCTGTATTGATTAGTTAGGAGTACTCCCTACTTTATGTTAATGCTATGGAGAATTAGCAGGGTACGCAAATCTTGCGTCTGGCTGTAGTGGAAATCATAACATGGAAGGGGCTTACTCCCTGATTATTCCTTCCTATGTTTCATGGCGAAGTCAAGAAAACAATAGGGGTGAATACCGCCTATGTTATGTATACTTTTCATTAAAAAGAAGGAAAACTGGACAACTATTCTTTGCAACCTATTCATTGTATATTGAATCGAATCGACTATAGATAAATGTGAAGAGTATACAAGTTCTGGACTTTTGATTTTCTTCTGAGTTTAACATAATTCCCTCCATTTTTGAAACTAGGGTTTTTGTACATCAGAACTTGAATCATTTACAGGTTATTCTGTTTATTTTCCAAGATTCTTCTTATTATTAAGTATATAGCCATTCATAGTAATTTAATTTACTCTTTACCCTGGATGAAGGTATTATACGTTTCCATTAGCTTCGTACAAAGTACATATAAAGAACATAAGGACTTTCTTGTTACTAGGGATATGTTGTGGTTCTCAAGACTTCCATGTGATATATAACTATATAAATGCAAACTTTAGCATTGGTAGTTACTTAGCATATGTCTGTTTCCATCAGTTCATAAATAGATTTGTAATTGATTCCGTAAAGAGTTTTGGAACACGCCTAAACTAGTAGGATCTCGTCCCAAATTGGAGTTTTGGTCCATACAGATTGGGACTGTAAGCCCTTTTGAATTTACCAGTCTAAGTACAAAACTATACAAATGTAGTGGTCCCATTCGATATAGACTAAGGTCACAAGTATTAATAGGAAACAAAAATTTAATCTTACCGCATATAGTAAGTATTCCTACAATTGGATCCCTTATTTTTGTGCAAATGTTTAAACAATCGAACAACATGAGTTAGATTCTGTCTTACTATTGTCGAGTCCTTATTCTTGTTGAGCATTCTACTTTTGTATTGACTTATAATAGAGTAGCGGCCTTATTTAATTTCATTTGGTTTTATAACAGGGTTTTTAAGGAGAGTTTTTGACTCCTCGATTTAATAATTTCCTTTAAACAGGAGGTAGGAGGTTACCTATAGGTAATCGTTTGTTTGTTCCAATGCTATGACAATGAATCTCTGTATAAGTGGGGTTTTTCTAAAGCAACCCTTGGATATTCGTTTAATAAAACCTATATACTGATCTAACTATAATCATGTCGATGTATTTCATATACAAATATATGTATGAGATTATAAGAAAAAAGTTGAAGGACTTACACCACTTCAAAATTATTCATAGATAGGTTCGTCTAAAATTTAAACTTCAGAAACAAACATACATTTGCAGATGGATATGTTCCTTCAAGTTCATTTACACCTAGATGGGTTTTGCCTAGAATTTTACCTTCAGGAGGAACTGTCCCATAATTGGTCTTTAATTGTAAGCTTCATATAATGAAAAGATGTTACCTATGGAAAAATAAATTTCAAATTAACATAAATAGATGCGTAATAACAGATATACCAAAATCATTCAGGACATAGAAGGAGAAGATTTAACATATCTGAAACAATTCACATGAAGCCAAAGGGAACAACCACGTTCCGTCCAACCGTAGAACACGGTAGCCAAACTCACTTGCCCAATTCACCCCCTAGCCTGACCATGAATCCATGAGAACAAACTTGGAAAAAACTCCTCCTCAGCAATGTCCTTCAATTCTAATAGATTCATCTTGCCTCACACTCACTCAGTAGTGTTCATAAAAACAAGTAAAAATCAATAGTCTCTTTCCTAGCATACTTGGCAGCGTCCTGCCTCCTCACATATGTTATTTATCAATTTTCCTCGGTCCTCTTTCCCTCCGTTGGGAATTTTCGCAGCTTTCTAAATCCCTGATTTCTAGGGGCTGCCAATGGACAAATCATTGATTTTCCACTTGTAACAATTAGCCTAGAGGTAGTTCCAATAGGTTCCCCACTCATGGAGTCATGGTCAGTTGATTTTTAACATGGTTGTTCCATTTGTCCTCCTACAATCAATATAAAATATTTTGTTTTCATACAAGTGTCGTAGTCAAATAGTTAGTTGGGTCAAATCAGATCTCTGCCAAGTGTAAACCTATGACAAATCCAAGCATAATACTTCCTGAAGAATCTCAAAGAAGTGTAAACGAATTCATGATGACAAAAAGACAAACGATTATATATCATGTGACTTTAGAATGTCCAAATAACTGAAAATGAAAGAAATTTCAATCATCGGTAAATGTTGTTACCATCAATCTAGTATCATATGTAAACTCAAAATACTTGAATAGATGATCAGCCACAAATATTAAAGGAACCAAAATATAATGAACCATATAAATGAAAACATAAAATGAAAATTTATATGCAGAACAATCTAAAGCTAGTTCAATACATATAAAGTTTCATATTAAGAAATTATATGAGAAACAATATTAACATTGCACAATATACAAAAGGAAAAAATCCAAAAAGTAAATTGTATCCCATATAGCTTCAGTATAATAAGTTCATCATAAGTTCCAAAAGGAATTTTTGTTATAAGAAACTCTTAAAGATTGAAAAAATTAATACATAAATGATATCAATTAACAATGTATTGATAAAACATACTAAAGCTAATTTAAATCAATGCATAATCAATTAATCAAATAATATGAAGATATTATAATGAAAACAAAGTCATTTTACTCATAGGACAAAAGTCATTAAACAACCTAGAATTTCATATTCTTCTTTGAAAATACTTGTCCATTCTCTCAAAGATTCCAACCATCTGTTACTCCATTTGAAAGAAAAAAAAGATTACAAAAGATATAATACAAAAAAAAGAAAAGATAAAAATCCTCCTCTCAATTTCCTCGATCCCCTTGGCTCTAAACTTTCTCATATATGTATGCAATGAATGAACAATATGGGCGCCACTAATAATATTTTCCACCTGAAATTTTCCTCGTAAAGAGACACAAATATCTCTCAAATCGTGAATTTGTTTGGAAACAATTTTTCGTGTAAGCTATGTGGGTCCATTTTGTAGATGGGTTTTCAACCGTTTCTTCATATTCCTTATGGTTTGGCTGAAACAATTCCCGAAAAAACATTATTTTGTTCTTGAACACATTTCCAAATCTTATATGTTGTTGCTCATAAATTATTTGCAAGAATCCAATATTATTTTTGGATTAATTATATTGAACGTATTTAGATAATAAAATCAAGTGATGATCAGATCCATGCCAAATAAAAGATAATATAAAATAAAAATAAAAAAATTAATAACCTAAAAAATTGTGAATAAAACAAAATCTACAAATATAAAATTAAAATGAATTTAAACTAACTATAAGTTCTAAACAAACATTGTTTATATTTTCCATTCAAATATGATCTTAAAATTCTAGAAGCTTCAAGTTGATGGAGAGGAGAAAAATATTAATTCTGGGTTTTCACAAAATCAAACAAATGATAGATAATTTTTTATTTTTTATTTTAAATGAGATGAAAAATGAAAAAATAATTTAATTAATTAAACCTACCAGATGATTTTGGAAAAATGATTGCTAATGAGCAAAAGACGAAAACATAAGCATAATTTAAATGAAAGTAAACAGTTGATAAAAATTAATGTTTTCGTTTAAATTAAGATTTCTATGTGTGTCTCTCCCTCATTCAAATTTGATCAAATGTGCACCGATGTTATAGAAAAGATGTGTCACAATAGAAGATAATCCATTGTTATTAATCCATGTAAAATCATTGTTATTAATCCATGTCTTCAACCAAACCATGCTCATAGCAGATATATTCAATAAGGAAGAGGTAATAACAAACTCCCAAATTATGAAGCTCGTCCATCAACATAAAAACTCTATTGAAAGAAAAACGAAATGGCATTTGAATTTCATGAAATTCAAACCAAACCAAACAAAAGAATATAAAATCAAACCAACCTCGAAACAAAGAAAACCAATACCAATCCAATCAAGTCAAAGAATAAGAAAAAAATGAAGAATCCAACTAAAATTTTGAGGGATCCTAGAGTTTGATTAAAAATAAAGAAGGGTGTTGTTGGGGCCCAACATCTTTCACATGTCTCGTCCTTCTTAATACTGGGGATTTTTAGACCTGGGGTTCGTCTAGAGTTTTTTGACAAAAACCCCAAAGCATCAACATATCAATCCTTGGCCAAGGCCGAGGAAGGTCTCATCCGAGATGCAGAAAGAATAAAAAAGACCATAAGGTCTTGTGACAAGGTTGAATTTTTAAACACACGACAAATCACTATAATATGAATCCATGTAACTGATTTTTGATAGACGATTAGGACTAAGAATTAAAGCAATATATACATGTTCGACTCATACATAGTAGACTCATAATGAATCAAAATTTTCATATATGTATCACTGGAAGAATTCCATCATATCATAGATATACATTGTGCATGACAAACACACATGATAGCCATAGACCTTCATATCTTTACTATATATAAAACCTCCAAGTTACAACATGTTGTGCTATGTGCCTTGACTCAAAACTTGGACATATCATAGACACAAGATTATATTCAATGCATTATAATATTACAACAGACTAAGAGTGAGCTCAATGATAGACATTTAATAGACTTGCTAAGACCTCTAACAAGCTAGCTCTATTGCTAAGACCCACTAGGAAATCCATCTAATACTCGCATGAATTGGACGTTAGATCCCATACATCATAATTGTGTTACGGGGTCAATCATGCTTACATATTTTGGAAATGCGAGAAGTTTTTCATGCGACTCGCACGATCCTTTATGCATGTGTGACTGAAGCTATATGATGGTTGGGGAGTAGGATCAGAACGTCGAACCTCCTGCTAAGTGGTGAAATTGACAGTTGCATTGAATGTGGAATTAGGTCAATCATCCTTTTGTCAATGGACTAGTTAATGCACTATTACCAACTGTTAATATTATCGTAGTTGCGGGAGGTATTTACTTCCATGTGTAAACCTGATGAGACTAGAAGTCTCTTGAAAGAAAGAGAAAACCCTAATGAGTTGGTTGATAACCCTAGAAGTCTTGTTGGCTCAAGAAGATAACTTATATTAGTTTATTAGCCTCCAAGAAAAGAATCCGGCCAGAAATAATAATAATATACTGAACAGACACATATCCAAAAGGAGAAGTTGGCCCCAGCAAATCTGGAAGAACCACTATAAATATAGGGTGCCAGTTCTCATTTGACACATCTCAGAATTGCAGAGAGAAACTAGTGCACACTGCAGTTCCCAGTTTGGTGTGCACATGTGGAGGAGAGCTACAGGTGTAGCTGCTACAACAACCAGTTTCAGTGTTGGCTTGGACTATCTCTTGGCTAGGTTTTGGACTATATGATCAGCTATTGTTGGTGTGCTATCCTTGCAGGAAGATGTGCTACACCTTGTTTGGTTATCTAGCCTAGGTTTTTCTTTCAGAGTAATTCTCAATCAAGGTTAAGGTGCTCGGAGGGTGGCTTCGGCCTATGGTTGGGTGACGAGGGTATCGTCAATGGTAAAACGAGCACACAATATTCTATATTCTAACAGTTTATAGGCCCACACCTCCTTCATTCAGTCTAAATGTTGGAAGGAAACATAGCCACTAGATATTGAGCTCGTTGAGGAACTGCCACTAGGGTTACTAGCAAAAGAAACTTCTAAGACACTGTTGCTAGGGTTACTAGCAAGAGTAGTTGTAGAAACATTAATCCTCTTGTTGAGGCACCTTAAATGGATAGATTGAACTAATCTCTAGATATATTAGTGCACCCTATCCTAGCGCATCTCCTGATACTCTCAGCAAGCCAAGACGTGAAGTTTGCATTTCTGGTCAAATCTAGCATTTGACCAAGTCAAGCAAACCATGACTAACACTATGAAGTATGAGAATAAGTTAGATGGATATTCTACCTTCAGAGTGTGGAATACAAGGATTGACCTCATCCTTTCCAATAATAAAGTGTTGGATATCATGAAAGGAAAGATCGTGAAGCTAGAGTTTGAAGAAGGAAAAGAGAAGGAACCACAAAACATTGCAACTATGGAGAAGTTCAAAGATTTTGACATCAATGCCAAGAGTATCATAGTGGATTCTATAAAATACCACTCGATACTCTACATCTCCCATATTGACTCATCGAAGAAGATGTATGATTCTCTAACAAATCTCTTCTCAGTCAGAAACATTGGACAAGTTATGAGTCTGAAGAATGAGCTCTGTAACATGAAGATGAATGATGACAATAGAATAACATCATACTTTGTAAGGATCTCCCAGTTAAGAGATAAACTACAAGCTATTGAAGAGATCACTTCAGAAAAGGAATTGGTGAACATAGTACTCAATGGTCTTCCGAAGACATGGGATGCTTTTGCTGCAATCATGAACACAAGGAAGAAGTATCCGACATTTGAAGAAATTTGGATTTGTTGTGCTCAAGAAGAATCAAGTATCAATGAAAAAGAGAAACCCCAAAAGAAGTACAACGATCAAGCTGTCGCAGCAAGATTCAAGAACTTTAGGAACAAAAGTAAGTTTGGTTCAAGGAGGAAGCCAAATCAAGAAAAATACATTTCAGAAGTGCAATGCTTCAGCTGTCAAAAGTATGGTCACTACAAGAATCATTGTCCTAAGCTAAAGAAAAGGAAGGAGAAACATGAAGAATCTATTTCCGAAGAAAAGGAACCTACAAAGAAGAATAAGCAGGATGGAAGAGACTTCTTCTTCTAAAAGGTAACAACACTCTTCTTATTTATTGTACATATCATGAAAATAGATGAAAAACAAACAAGATGAAAATAGATATCATTAGATAATACACATAAAATAATGAAATACAAATCATGTGGAAGCTATTACAAGATAATATGAATCAATAATGAAGAGACTTAGAAGAAGAAAAGACAAAAAGAAGTTAGCAATCGAGAGGAAATTGGAAAAATACTTATGACATTTTGTAGAAAACAACAAGACAGAAGTGTGGACTTTGTTAGACAAGAGAGCCAATTATACATTGCAGAAGAAAATAAGGATGCATATGGAAGAATGTACTCTATTAGACTGAGGGAGATGATTATATGAACTTATACATGAAGCAAGGATTAGGAGGGAGCTAATCCTATGATTCATTGAAGATGATGAAATATATATATCCATGGTAGCAGTCATGAAAGACAGTACGTGTTCATTTCAACTGCAGAAGAAGACTTCTTCGAAGAGAATCCTTAAAGTGTTCTTGGTTGTCCATCCAGATCTGTGATTCTATGATGAAAGGAAGAAATGGAATCTCTATGGCATGGAAACTATAAGAAACTCCATGGACCCAAGAGCTCCTGAAAAACATGAAGAAGAACACAAAGATTCCAAGAAAGAAAGAAAATTCAGAACAACCAGTGATAATATTAAGAATCAAAAGACTACCAACCTGATATGAACTCAATAAAAGCAATCAAGCAAAGGAACTGAAAGCCATGATGAAGAACAATGTATGAAAGACTTATGAATAAAAGCATTGCTAGATCCAAAACTAGAGGTTCTCCCAGATGGAGGGAGAAGACTATGATGATTACCTGTTCCAGTAAACTAGACTTATCTCTACATAAGTCACTATATCATCTACAACATCCATGAGTTGGAATTCTAAATCAGATGAACGAAAAGAATGTTCTCCAGAGAAATTGAATAAAGAGCGCATGAAGAGAAATCTCAAGACTTTGAGGCATACTAGAAAGATACTCTTATATGAAGATAAAATAGGATAACTTGGTGGAGAACCTCCAATGAACAACATAAGTGAGGTGAATATTCCCTATCACATCAAGACGATTACCCAGTAGATCAGATCTCATGATGACAAAAGAAGTGCCACAAAGATATGTTCCAGTTTTTCCAACTATGATATACTCTATTATTCAGATCTACATGAAGCCTTCACAGTGTTCTAGACTAAAGGACATTTGAAATCAAGCATTACATTATCCATGATGAAGTCCAGAAAGGAGAAAATGATTCTCGAATACATATCTCCACATATGAGCAGATAAGCAGACATTTTGGTAAAAACTTCTATCCAAGATGAAAGAGTTTGCGTACTGAAGCTAGAGCTCGTGGAAACAATATCCTTCTTATTGAAAAAGAAAGAAATGAATCTCCAAGTTAGGAGGGAGCACTGAAAACATTATTGAAGACATTCATCTTTAAATTTGAAAAATAGTCCATCTTGGACAGATGCTTTCCTATTCAAAAAGTGGATTGAGACTTCTGACGAATAGTCACTTCCCATTGTGGTTAACATGGTAAGTAGTGTGATTTCTTATGTATCATAGACAACGACTTCCCATTGTAGTTAACATGGGGAGTGGTCTAGGGTAGTCTCTCTTCTTGAGGGTTACTCAAGAAGACTGCCCCGCCTTGTTGGACAATGATTTCTCATTGTGGTTTACATGAGGAATGGTATGTTTTGGAGGTTGATGCAGGGCAGTCTTTTCCTCTTGTGGTTAACAGAGGAAATGGTCTAGACAGTCATTCCTTAGGGTTTATACATTCTCTCTAGGGTGAACTTTTATTAGTGTAGGAGGAATGGCCCAGGGTGGGGAATGGTCCAGGCTCAACAATCAGGGACAAACATTCCTTAGGGTTTATACATTCTCTCGAGGGTGCACTTTGATTAGTGTAGGAGGAATGGCCTAGGGTGGGGAATGGTCCAGGCTCATCATTCCTTAGGGTTATACATTCTCTCCAGGGTGCACTTTGATTAGTGTAGGAAGAATGGCCCAGGGTGGAGAATGGCCCAGGGTGGGGAATGGTCCAGGTTCAGAAGACATGACAGTTATTCTTTCTTGCTTGAGAAGAATAGTCCAGATATCTCATTATTCTAATCTGAGGCAGATATTCTTTCAGAGCTCACATATGTGAGTGAGATATTGGCCCAGATGATTCATTTTATATCATAACATTGTTTATGTGAAGGTTTCTATCAGATGTTTGTTATGAAGACTGTATTACAGTAGATGAAGACTAATGTGGTGAATATGTTTCACTGTTCGTGACTATAAGTTGTTGATCAAGTACTTGTGTGTTACTTGGTGTGGTAGTGTACCAATGGATTGTAGTTATGTACTACTATGGATAGACACAGTTGTGTTCTATTTTTAATATAAATGCCTTGAAGAATATCAACAGTTTATTGGAGATCATCAATTATCCAGAAGAATGATGAACAGAGATTTTCCAGATGGAAAATGGTTCAAGGAATTTACTCTTCTAGATTATAAGAATGCCTTTGGTATCACTCTATGGTGTGAGTGACTTATCTAGCATCATGTATAATTACTCAAGTGAAGTATGGTTTCGTGAGTTGATGCAACTGATGGTGATGGTGATTCTCATAATCTAGTCATGAGATAGTCTAGATGACTATATTGATGCCACCGGGTAAATGGTATGTTTTTGTGCTCAAGACCATTACTTATAATACCTCCCTAGCTATGAGGGAGTGTTAATATTATGGTAGTTGTGGGAGGTATTTACCTCCATGTGTAAACCTAACGAGAATAGAAGACTCTAGAAAGCAAGAGAAAACCCTAATGAGTTGGATAATAACCCTAGAAGTCTCGTCGGCTCAATAATATAATTTATATTAGGTTATTATCCTCCAAGAGAAGAAGTTGGCCAGAAATAATAATAATATATTGAACGGACACATATCCAGAAGGAGAAGTCGGCCCCAATAAGTATGGAAGAACCATTATAAATACAGGGCGCTAGTTCTCATTTGACACATCTCAGAATTGTAGAGAGAAACTGGTGCACACTGCAGTTCCCAGTTTGGTGTGCACATGTAGAGGAGAGCTACAGGTGCAGCAGCTACAACAACCAATTTCAGTGTTGGCTTGGAATATCTCTTGGCTAGGGTTTGGACTATCTGATCAGCTATTGTTGGTGCACTATCCTTGGAGGAATATGCACTACACCTTATTTGGCTATCTATCCTAGGGTTTGCTTCCATAGTAATTCTCAGTCAAGGTTAAGGTGCTCGGAGGGTGGATTCATCCTATGGCTGGGTGAAGAGGGTATCGTCAATGGTAAAACTAGCACATAATATTCTATATTCTAACACCAACTATACTTGGGAATTCCTATAGTATTGATCAATATGATCCACTGACCACTGTTGAAATCTATTGACATTAGTTGTTTGTACTTAGTAACAATACTGTGGACTCAACTACACATACACAAGTCTTAATTGTTGGGGGAACCGTGTAAGTTCCTTGTGCACCCTGGATTGATTCGACCTTATTATTATTTGATTGTAGCGACCCCTAGTGGGTTGTGTTGTTCCTAAGTCTGTACTTAAGGCTTAAAGGTACAGTGTCAAGGCATCCAAAAGTGATTAAAAGGTGGAGAAGGTAGGAACGTCAAACCTTCAGGGAAGGAAACTAAGGAAGATTTCTTCTTTGGTGTTGTCTAGCTTCTAGTTGTTCTTGGATATTTATATCTCACTCAATGGCTGCCCATGATTGTTCAAGTTCGGCCCGATTAGTTTTTGTTTTAAGGATAGTGTTGAAGATGTTTAAGGAGATGTGTGTTTGGTCCAATAACTCGGGTTCAACGTTAGGTTGGGTCTGTACTGGAACTGTCATGGGGGAACCATAAAGATATAAAAGACTTTTAGGAAAGATTAGTGCTGTCTCAGTTTGATTTTATAAAAGAGAACTTACAGTTGCAGAAATAACATATAGATGAAAATCTAAGGCTCGTTCCCATAACTGTATCATATTTTTATAAAAGGGGTGAGATGAGAGAAAAACATTGAGCCATTTACAAAGTAAATTTCCAACTAGTGGAAAGCTCACTACATAAATGGGAGAGGAAAAATGTAAGAAAATAACCAATGTAAGAAAGAATATATGTAGAATTTCGAAACTGCAGATTGGTCTTACACAGCTGATAGCTAGTGCAGAGGAAAGGCAATAAACAATTACAGAAAACCCAAATTCATTCATTATAGTAGTGGTCATACTAAATTACAACGAAGCACATCAATTATGAATATGAATTGAAATGTAAAAATGAGATACAAGGAAGCAAACTTGTGATACAGAAGTGACGGAATTGAGAATCTCCAGATCTTCTTGTATTAACTCTCAATGTAAAAACTCTATTACAAATAACTCAAAAAGGGTCTAGCCCCTTTTATTTCTCTTCGGGGTATATTTATACAATTTCTACAAAGCAGGTAGAATCACAATAGTCGCAAAAATTTCAGTTATGACGGAGGAGAGATAAATCGCTCCATTTCCCCTACTTTGTCTTCACTTAGTGCCAGGTGCTCGTCTTCACGTGGGCTCGGTGCAGACGATACATATTTCCACAAGATGAGATATGAGCCATGAAGGTTCCTCTTGACAGTTGGCCACAGCGAAGTAACATTCTCGGGCTAACTGCTTCAGCTTGTCCCCCATTTGTGCATCGATAATTTCGAGGTTTCTTAGTTGCGCATTGGGCTGGATCAAGTGCTTATCAACTCGGGCCATGTCCACCATATCTATCTGAGAGATATCAGTTGAATCTCTCTCATCCTTCTCTTTCAGATCAAGTGAGATCTGTTCCACATTCATTTATATCAATGTTTCTGCGTTGCCTCCACTGTCCATACCCAACAACTCGCCATCTATAGAATTGAAGGCTTCTTCTAATGAATTGGTTACCTTTTGAGCTTGTTCCTTGCCTAGGGAAATGTTGTTCTCCCAATCCTTCAACAGAATATTACCTCTGGTTTGTTATGGGATGGCGGGCCCGAGAAAACCTGTCGAAACTCTATTATTTGTGGCTATCACCGCCTCTTGGAAGGCGACCCGAACCGCTTCAGCATCCCTCTCTCTGACAATCAGGTTCTCGGAAACCTGATTCATCAACAAATAATTATCTCGGATCGCTCCCACTTTGGAGAGCAAACTTTGTTGTGCAGAAGAGATCTTGTTTCGAATCTCGATCGCTCGGGATTTAAACCCCTCGACGTCGATCATCCTGCTTTCGACGATCTCTACCTGAGCCTGCAGCTCTGTAATCATAGTCCTCTGTTGGCCCGCCTGTATCTGACCATCTCGGACCACTAGATGTGCTTTCTCGAGCTTGGTCTTAAGCACCTCTATCTCATTTTTATCAGCCAGTCGGGCTAGTTCTATCTCTGCGCTCACCTGGCCTTGAGCATTTTTCGTGGCCGAGGCCAATCTGGCCTCGAGAGTCCTGATCAGGCGATTTTTCCTATTGAGTTGGTTCTTCAAAAGTTCGAACGAAAATTGATTTTCAAATGCATACGCTCCTAGCGTCCCTGCGATCTCAGTGGTGAATTGCTCATTATTTTTTATTTTTACATCGGTCATGACCTTCAACTTCTTAGCAGTCGATTCTCCCTCCTGGTAGAATTCCCTTTTCACTACTGCTTTTCTCTTTTTATCAAAGAAGAACTCGTTCGGAGGAAGTTCTTCTGCTCGTATGGGCCTCAACTCCTCATTAAATATCCATCCTTCTTCGATATTCCCCTTCTTCGACTGCAAGGGGGTGACAGAAGTGATGGGTTCCCCGATTTGTTTCGCTGATTTTCCTGGGGTATCAACCGGGTTCTGCTTCTTCGGCAGTTCCAGGGTCTTTGTCTCTACTTCCAAATTTTGTTTCTTTGGTGCGTCCAGAGTCAGTACCTCTACATCGGGATTCTTTGTTTGTTCCTCCTCATCCTGGTGTTTTTCTGAGTCAGTAATTGCATATTTGGGATCTTCAACATCCTTCTTCTTTGTCTCAGGAACACCCGAACTCTCACCTCGCACCACAGTGGGGAGACCGCTTCGTCTATGCTCTTGGAATTTTAACACAGCAGTTGTGTCCTCAGGTGCCAATCATTGGATCTAGACTAGAACTTCTTCATAAGACCTCACCCCTCGGAAAATATCATCCGAGGGTGAGTTCTCATGCTCGAATCTCTTGAGCCCACACTTTGCTAAATGGTTTCTCACAACCCTCTGTGGGTCATGTCTCTTATACTCGATGGAGACCAAATTCAGGTCTTCCAGGGCTGCAGCCTCGGCCTTTGCATGCCCAAAATCCAATAAAGAATAAGAATTCAGCCGAATAGGAAAAGACGACCACACCTTCTTTGAGTATCCTTTGAGTTCATTACTTACCCCGCCAATCACTGTCTATCGGGCAACCTCACGACAAGCCATCTTGTCGGGGATGAACAATGGTAGTGCATGCGGGGCAACAGCAGCCCCGAACACTCTGAAGTATGAGAACTCTACCTCCACATACCAGTCCTTTATGCCACTCATATTTGTAGCAATGTTGTCCGAGATACGAGGTGGTGGGTGACCAAAAATGGCGATATGCAGGGGCACCATCACCCAGTTGAAAATTTCGTATATGAAACTGTCTTCTTTGTTTTCCCATAGCTTTTCGTGGTATACATGTATGGGCCTGTCTTCGGCTGGAGTCCAAGCCCAAATCATCAATGGGAATGGTGTCATGGAACATATCACGTCCATGACATATGTGGACATGAAGAATGAGGATGGCCTCCCACTTGCCTTCTTCTCTCGATACTCTGTGACCCGGTTGGCCAAACTGTCCGAGAGTATCTTTGCCCAATTAAACAAGAAACCTTCTGCGACCCGACACATTAGGGGCACTGACCCGGTTGGCCAAACTGTCCGAGATTATCTTTGCCCAATTAAACAAGCAACCTTCTGCGACCCGACACATTAGGGGCACCCACGCAATGAAAAAATGCGATGTGTCCTCCCTCCCAAATAGTCGGCATGTCATCATTTCCACATACTTATACTGTGGCTCCGGTGAAGCGATTGAATAAACACCCTGGTCATTTCCTCTGAATTTCATCGAGCGCAAAACCCAATCCTTTATCAAATCGGGCATGGTTTTATCATATTTTGTGCACTCCTTTTCTTTGAACTTCTCCAAGAATTCAGCATCATATGTGTACTCAGATGTCATCAGAAGCTTATACATGGTTTGGATATGTTCCGGTCTAAAAGTCTCGACCGTGACCCATTGAAGGTTCATGATAGTTCTGGTGGGTAGGTCTATGTGATCCAACGCCCATCGGATCATTTCATAATATGGGAGCAACCGTGGTCTGGTTTCTACCCTATGCATTCAGGATTGGACAAATATCTTGTATTTAGTGTTCAGGTCGTCCTTTTCATTGTTGTCTGAGTCTGAATAGCTCACCAATTCTGATTGAAAAATGTCTGAAAAAAATGACCATTTGGGGACCGAGTCGACACTCTGGGGCGAATTGTCGGAGACATTGTGTGAGCCTTGTCCTGTGACCTCGACATTCGCTTTCGCTGCTTTCCGTGGAGCCATAGACGAAGCTTGCATTTTCGCCCTTCTACGATAGAACTGCGTATACATGCAGAAATTAGTTCACTCAGAAATGACGAGCTCTGCGTGTTTATGAAAATGCGTTCATTATAATAAAATGAACCTCTTATATATATTTCAAAATTTGGTACTTTTCGAAATAAGCCTGTCAAATCGTAATTAGAAGCAAATTTTCTACGTAAAATCCGATCTTATATGCGTGGATTTACCCTACTTCTCCATAAATGTCATCAATTTCTGGCGGTTTGACAATCAGTCGAGGTATGGAGAGAAAATGGCTACCTCGCGAAACGTGCAAGCCTCGAGGTACGGGATATATCTTACTTTATCTTAAATTATCAAATATTACCAACGTTAATCAATTTCTCTCCCTTCACTACATCGTGGATTTTCTTTTAACATTTTGAATCTCCAACTCGCGAGATCGCGAGGACCGACTTCGGTTTAATTAAAGGTAATCATGATTTAAGGCATAATTAATTTTATAATTGTTTTACTCACTGTATCGCAACTCGGAACTTTGATGATATTTTTTTGGGAAACTAGTATGTCGAGTCATCAAACCGCGAGATGGAGATAATTAAGACTCAATTAAGAGTAAGAAAAACTTGAATTAGGCGATTAATTAATCATGCTATAATTACATCGCGACTTCGTGAGTCGAGGTTTTAGACGCCGTAACTTTCGAAAAGATAGTGCCGAGTGGCGAAACACCGAGAACGGATTTTAACCATGGTTAGCCTTTTTTCCTTTCATCCTTGACCAGGGTTATCCCGAAAGGGCCTCGTGTCCTCGGCTCTCGGGGTTGTAAAAATGAAAATTTTGGTTCGACAGACGCTGAGGCACAAATCTCCGACGACGTCTAATCACGAGTTAAAAGACTTTACCCTGATTATTGCTTAGAGTGAAAATTTAAAACGACTTCGCCGTTTCGTGACTCAGGAAGCGTGAACTCATGGATTAAAGTACCCGACTTGCGAGATCCCGAAGCAAACAAAAAGGAGCGAAAATTCTTACGAAAGTGGGATTGTTTCGTGAGTAGAGAAGCATTGCTGCTCACGCGACTAGGTTTCAAAGGTCTCATCATCTCGGAAGGAAAAAAGAAAATCAACTTTAGATTTCAAGTATCGAATTGAAAATTGTGACAGGCCAAAAAAAAAAGGCGGCTCCAACATAGGCTCCAACTAGGGATCCCGCCTTCCTGTGAGGCGGGAAGAATAGTAGACCATGTGCCACTATTGGGTTAATGGAGTCAAAAGCTCAATAAGATAGAAAGGTTCCAAGAAAGGAGGATCGAAGGGGTAAAAGATTATATTCTTAACCTTGAGAAGTTTTTTCAAAATCAGATACTCCTTTCAAACACAGCTGTAGTCTCTTTCACAATTTTCCCTTTCCCACTACTAACTTTGGGTATGTTTTAAGACAGTCGAAACGAACCTAGGGGACTCAACAATCTTGTGGCTCTTGGCTTGCATCAAAAGGATGAGATTATATATTTTAAATTGGGGAGTCCCATCTGAATTTGGGATGTGGATCAAAATTTTAGAAAGCATTGGTTACCAGAGTAGAATGATATTCATGTATAACAGCCTTATAGATATCTCAGACATTGCTCCACTACCAGCGAGCTTATTCAGTACCTCGGTGAAGTTATCTGGCCCCTTTTACTGAATTTCCTTTCACCACTTCGGAAAATATTTATGCATTTAAATGCTAAGACGAGGGCAATCATTTCTGAATTTCCTTTCATCGTCTTCCTGGACTAGGTGGGGAAAATCATTTCTATATTTCCTTTCACCACCTGTCTTATAATTTTATTTTTTGAGCACAAAGATGGGGGCAATTAGTTTGTATCAGGGCTGACATCTGTGTAATATTTTTCATCAGAGGTCTGTCATATTACTTTGATTACTCGGTACCAAGCTTCCTTTGACCCTCACAACACCTTCGTTCTTAGGGAGAAAAGGAAAATAAATTTTTAAGGGGCATCCTATTTGAGCAAGCTTCGATTCTTCTGATGTTGTTGAAAAACCTAGGAAAGTTAGGATCGCTCTTAAACGTTCATGCGCTTAGCAGGAGATCAAGTAGTTGTGAAGACCCGCTTTTCTATCCAGATCTGTTTTGAAACCTACGAGGTTTAAAACGAAAAAAAACTTTATCCCTTCGCAATAAAATGAAAAGATGGCATATTTTCAAAAGCTAGACTCGAAAACAGGCATGATACAAGGCAACGATTTATTGATCGAAAATACAGAAGGTCAAAATAGTTCGAGACTGGCTCTTGTAGATGTCTTTGGGGACGGTTACTTTTGACTGACTGTTCTTAGTTTTAGTGTATCATTCAAACCATTTCAAATCAAAGGTTACCAAACCACACAATAATCATTTTATCTAACATTTTAGCCGATATTGTAGTTTGAATGACGTTACCTTGGTTTACTTTAACAGTCTTTCATAACATGTGTATTGAGAAAGCTTACCTTTACCTTTTCTTTTCACTTTCTTTGTGCATTAGAAAGCTACTTTTAGATATCACATGTTTCATGCCGATTTATTTTTGACACCGCCTTGCGAATTACTCTTCCTACTAGCTTTGCAAGCAGCTAAATCCTATAAAAGCAAACACGAACTTTATTCGAAATATGTCTAAAAATTATGAACAACAGAAAACAGAAAGTCCAAAGGGTAATAAAGATGCATGGCCCATACCAGAGGTGGTCAAATTTACCATGTTTCACAGCTTCCTCTTTTCTGGCATCCCATCTTAGTACTAAGTCACCTAGAAGGAATTCCCTGTCTTTTTCCTTGAGATCGAACCATGCTTTCATCTCATTCTAGTACTTCTGCATTTTTTCATCGACTTCAGCTCTGTGTTGTTGAACCTCGATCAGTTGGTTAATTCTCCTGGTTACATGATTGGGTTCTTCATTTTGATCCTGCCATAGCTTCATCACTGGCAGTGCCAGGTTTATAGGTAGTACCGCCTCTGTCCCATAGACCATTTGAAACGGTGAAATGCCAATAGACCTTTTAGTGCTGATGCGGTTCGCCCATATGCATATTTCAAGTGCACATGCCAAGAACTTTTATTTTCATCCAGTACTTTCTTGATTATGTTCACCAGGCTCTTGTTAGATGATTCGGCCAATCCGTTCCCCTGGGGGTAATATGCAGTAGAATGTCCGAGAACAATATTATACTTCCGGCAGAAGCTGATCATAGCCATAGATTTGAAAGCATGGGCGTTATCAGTGACTATCTTTCGGGGACACCCGAATCTTGACAATATGTTATCTTCCAAGAAATCGATCACCACTGAGTCTGTTGCCCTTTTGGTTGGAATGGCTTCCACCCACTTGGTAAAATAATCTGTAGCTGTTAGGATCCACTTATGCTGAGCACTGGAATGAGGATTAATTTCCCCTATGAAGTCTAGACCCCATTGTTGAAATGGAGCTTCGGTTTTGACTGGAACAAGTGGCAGGGCAGGGATTTTTTGTTTACCAACGAATATTTGACAAGGGTTGCACGAACGTACTTTGGCATTGACATCTGAAAATAGTTTCGGCCAATAGTATCTAGCCCTCAAGATCTTGTAGGCTATGTCTCTCCATGCATGGTGTCTTCCACAGGTTCCTTCATGAAATTCCTCTATAACCTGTGGAGTTTCCGACTCAACCAAATAGACTAGTAGGAACTCGAGTGGATCCTTCCAGTATAACTGATTTTCAGCGATGCAATATTTTACAGCGTGGAGTTTTAAAGTTCTACATTTGGATGGTGATAGTCCGTCTGGGCATTTCAGGTTTAGCAAGTAGAACACTATGTCTTTATACCAGTCAGATGATATGAACTTTTCCTCGACCTTACTTGGATCTGTTTGGTCATCCAGCTCGTGCGGGTGTGTGTCTCTGTCTTCTTCTTGCAGGCAATTAATATCAAGAGCTCTAAAATTTGACTTAGCCAAGAGTTTGGGTAGACCCTGCCCCTTTATCAATTTAGTTGGCTTGAATTCTAGATCCAACTCTTGTATTTTAGCGAGCCATCACCCTCTTCTTCCGTCACCGTCCAACTGCACCAGTATGTCTTTTACAGAACTGGTAGGTACATACGTGATTATTTTTTAATGTAGCACATAAGTTCTAAATGCCTTCAATGCTTTTACCATTGCGTATGCTTTTTTTTCTATTATGTCATATTTCGGTTCTGTATCCCTGAGGCTTTTGCTGAAAAATGCTATCGGTTGTTCGAACCCCTCTTCATTTTTCTGCAAGAGTACCGTGGTGATCGTATGATCAGAAGAAAAAGAAAAAATGAGAAAATATTTCAAATAATCCAGACTTGCTAACACAGGTGCCTCGCTTATGAATTTTTTAATATACGCGAACGACGCCCTGGCCTTGGTGGTCCAGTGTACCCCGCTATCCTTCTTCAACATTCCTGTAATCAGTTTGACAATATCAGCGAAATTGGGAATGAACCTTCATAGAAAATTTATCTTACCTAAGAATGATTGAATTTCTTTTATATTTCTAGGGATAGTGATAGTATCTATCGCTTCAATCCTCTTAGGATCAATCCTGATTCCCTCCTTAGATACGACATGGCCCAGAAGCGTACCTTCCCGCATAGAGAAATGTGATTTCTTTGGATTCAGGGATAGACCAAACCTGTGGCACTTTACGAACGTCTGTCTTAGATGCATCAAATGTTCTTCGTCAATTTTAGAAAAAACCATCAGATCCTCAAGGTAAATGACTATGAACTTGTCCCTTTCTCCCACGAAAGTGATGTCCATAGCTCACTGGAAAGTGGCCCCTGCATTCATCAAACCAAAAGGAATTTTGTTATACATGAAAGTACCCCAGGGCATGGTGAAGTCAGTGTTTTCCCTGTCTTGTTCACTCATAGCGATCTGATTATAACCTGAGAAACCATCTATCATTGACATTCGATTAGCTCCAACAACCTTTTCTAAAATATGGTCCATCTTGGGCAGCGGGTAATTATCTTTGAGAGATGACTTGTTTAGGTTTCGGAAATTTACACACAGTCTAATCTCCTCGTTCTTTTTCTTGACTGGAACTAGGTTAGCTACCCAGTCCGAGTATCTCAGAGGTACAATTATTTTCACGTCCAAGAGTTTTTTAACTTCATTCTCTATCACGGGTAACAGAATGGGGTTAATTTTCCTAAGCTTTTGCCTAAACGGTTTGAACCCAGGCTTCAAAGGTATCATGTGATCAATAATGGAAGTGTCATATGTTTTCAATTCATCATAGGAATAGGCGAAAACATCTTTATATTGTCTGAGTAAGTCTTCGTACTTCACTTTCGTTTTGGGAGGGAGGAATTTCGATATTTTTACCATCCGGGGTTCTTTTTCAGTCCCTATATCACAGTCCTCCACCTCTTCTGGATGGGGCTGCAAAGTGGATTTTATAGGTACATCGTTCTGATCAAAAAGTATTTCCAAAGGAATCAATCCTTTGGGAATCTGATTTCTTTTAAGGACCAGCATATGATGATCTGCAATTTTGTCTTGGAAAACTTCAGGTTCCTCTCCTTCTTGCATGATCCACATGGAGTCGTTCTGGTTTTCTTGGTCAGTGTGAGTTTCTGAGAATTTTCCTACTATTTTTAGGAACTTCTTAATCTTTTCATCGTCTTCGAAGACTTTCCAGTGCCGGATATTGTCTGGTATGGAGGGTTTGTACTTGATTTCAATGTGGTACTTTAGTTTGAAGGTCGTAGGAGGAGAGAAGGTTGAAGTTGCCTTTGCCAATGCATCAGCATGTAGATTCTCTGCGCGAGGGATAAAATGGATATTCACAGATGAGAAAAAAAATTCCATGAGATCCCAAACACAATTTCTATACGCTCTTAGTCTGGGATGCCTGGCCATGTACTGTCGGTTTACCTGTTTTACTATTAATTCCGCATCACCATATACCGTCAAGTTTTTTATATTTAGCTTTTTGGCAGCTTCTAATCCTAAGATCAATGCTTCGTACTCGCATACATTATTAGTGTAATCTATGTCCCACTGCAAATGATAGGAGAAAGGAACAATGAACTTACCTTCAGGTGCCACAAGAAGTACTCCAGTACCTGCCCCTTCAGAAAACAAAGCACTGTCAAAGTACATTTTCCAGACACCAGTATTACACAACTCCTCTGTCATGGGGTTTGACTCTTCTTGTTTTGTATCGATTTCCTCCAAGAAACCATCCATACCATCATCAAAAGAGAAGATGCAATTTCCCAGGTCTTGGTCTGCAATGTAAATAGGGAAGTTGTGTGGGTTTTGAGGGTCACTGACCATATATGCTAATCTTGTTTCTCTGTATAAACGAGTGAACTGACCACTGAAAACATGGATTGTGGCATAAGTCATGTCTAACTGAAGAGAACCCCCCAACTTGGCTACCCATGACCTAGATAACAGCATGCCATACTTAGGGGGAATGTCTGCGATAACCACATCCATCAGGATACTCTTGACTGGGACCTGTGCCAGGGTAACTACTAGATTCTTTATCATACCCATGCATTTAACTTTCCTTGAATCAAAAGAGTACATATTCCCATAAGGTATTGTGATATGGAGACCCAACTTCTCCATTATAATCTTGGGCATAACATTATGAAAAGCTCCGGAGTCCAACATACAATTATGCATCAACTGATCATGTATGTTCAGAGTAATATAAAAGGGAGCGATGTTGTCTTTGGACCCTTCAAAATGGGGACCAAAAGTGATGTTAGGTCTATCATCTTCCAATTTTATAACATTAGAATGGATTTCTAGTTCGGAGGCACCTATCATTTTGGTAATTTGTTTGCGATAAACAGGGTTTTTCGCTAATTCCACTAAAGGGATTGGTATCTTAATTTTGTTTAACTCATTTTCAAAACTGAAATCTCCGCTCACCTTGTTTGTTTCTCTAGTTGTGACTTCCGAATTCTTCCTTTCCGACCTGTTTGTTTGGACATATTTATCTTTCATGGTCTTAGTTGAAGATGCAGCTTCATTTACGGGTTCAGTCTCCTATGTTTGAGCTTCAACTTATTCACCTCGGGATATTGAATGCTTACCCTTCTAGTTTTGTTGTTGGTAAATGGGGTTTTGTCTGAAGGAGGCTCGTAAGCTTGGCCCCTTTGAAGGATTTTCTTGGGTTGAGTCGTGGAGGTGGGATTATTCCTAGATATCAGGTTGTATTCTGGTTGAAAATCAACCATCATTATCTCAGTTTCTGCTTAAGATTCATAGCTCTAGGTGTGATCACCCTCCTCACTCTCATTTGACGACTCTAGCGTATTTAGAGACTTTTCATAGTCTTCGTGAGTCATATATGGTTGACTACAGTCATCACCGAATTTTGTGACATCATTATCTGAATCCTCGAAGTCTTGAAAATCGTTAGCTCCTATAAAATTTTCGTTCTTCAAGGGATCTTGTATTTTGTGATCTTCCTTTTTTATTTGCCTTTGTTGATTAGGAGGGTTTATATTTCTCTTGAAATATTTTTTGGGATATGATTCAGCCTTGGCCTGTTCGAGATCCATTCGGGTTATTTTATTTGACAACTCTTTAATCACTCTAGCCATATCATCCACCCTATCGTCTGAGGGTCTATTGGACCCTGAAGGGACGACTTGTTCTCTATAGCACTTGGTCTCTCGGTTTCCGGTCTCTACCCTAGCCTTAAGTTTACTCAAAGCCATCATATTAGATTCTATTTCTATCACATTGTCCTGCATACGGTTTAAGGTGGCTCCATGTACAGTTTATTGAATCTCTAGATGAACTCCATGACTTTTTCCAAGTTCTTTTTCTTCAAACACCCAAATTCGGTTAGATAATAGAGATGGTATTTTCGCTCTCCCCATTGCCTGAGGAAAGCATCTTCCAAAGAGTCATATGACAGGATAGAGGCTGCGGGTAGGCTCCGAAACCAAGTTCGGACCTAACCCTCAAAATTTTGGACATGTAGTCTCGAATAGACATCCTTGTGTTCGATACCAAAGACATCTGCGAATTGGTCGAAAAAATTTATATGTCTGGCCGCAGTCAAATCTCCCTCCCCGGTGAATTTCGATAAATTTTTTATGTAGTTTTCTGGAAGATCATGTAGGGGGATGGGAAATACTAATGGATTGTATCTGGCTACGAATTTCACGAAAACTCTGGGAGGGGGGGGGAGGCCCTTGGCCTCTGCCTGCTCCTAGAGGACCTCCTCCTCCACCTCCTCCTAGGGGGAATCCTCCCCCTCCTCCCTTGCCAAACCCTCCTCCTCCTCCTATAAACCCTCCACCTCCTCCTCTGGCAGTTTCCATCGTTGTCTGTGGAAATTTATAAAGGGGATTTTTGAAAAATAAAAGGGAAACTTTATTTTCTTCCCTAAGAGGAGACTCTGAGGAGGAAGGATAAGGAACGCAAGGAGTTGGTTCCTTAGATTTGCAAGAGATGGAGTGAGGAAAATCGACTGGTGTGATAAACGAGTGTGTAACACACTCTTCAGGATTTGGAGAAGTCGGGAAATTTAATTGAAGATAAGATGGTGTTTCAAAAGCCGATGAACCATCAAGAGGGTCCTTTCTTCTCTGTATCAAGGGGACTGTTGGATGAATTTCACTCCTAATTTCAGAGCAGACTGGCATTGAATGTTTAGCATCAAAGCAATGACTGTGTGAGGTTGAGGTTTCATAAGGATTCTCGGCCTTCAGTGATCAGATTTCAAGTTGGTAAACTGCAGCGGTTGGCTTAAAAGAGCCTCTCGCTTTTAGAATTTTTTCGGGATCAGTAACTGGCGTGAACTGCTCACCATATGGGTTTTATCTGGTATTCCTTTGACCGAATGACAATTTATTTCTTTGTGGATTCACCAAGTGAAAGATAAAAATCCTTAAAAGGTGGGCACCCTTTGTTCACTATGAAAGGGTAACACTTTCAATGAAAAACAATTGTCATTTTCCCAGGGAAAAATATTTCGTAACTTTGATCCCTGGCAATGGTGTCAGAAAGATGTTGTTCCTGAGTCTGTACTTAAGGGCTAAAGGTACAGTGTCAAGGCATCCAAAAGTGATTAAAAGGTGGAGAAGGTAGGAACGTCAAACCTTCGGGGAAGGAAACTAAGGAAGATTTCTTCGTTGGTGTTGTCTGGCTTCTAGTTGTTCCTGGATATTTATATCTCGCTCAATGGATGCCCATGATTGTTCAAGTTCGGCCCTGTTAGTTGTTGTTTTAAGGATAGTGTTGAAGATTTTTAAGGCGATGTGTGTTTGGTCCAATAACCTAGGTTCAACATTAGGTTGAGTCTGTACTGGAACTGTCATGGGGAAACGTAAAGATATAAAATACTTTTAGGAAATATTAGTGTTGTCTCAGTTTGATTTTATAAAAGAGAACTTAAAGTTGCAGAAATAACATATAGATGCAAATCTAAGGCTCGTTCCCGTAACTGTATCATATTTTTATAAAAGGGGTGAGATGAGAGAAAAACATTGAGCCATGTACAAAGTAAAGTTCCAACTAGTGGAAATCTCACTACATAAATGGGAGAGGAAAAATGTAAGAAAATAACCAATGTAACAAAGAATATATGTAGAATTCTGAAATTGCAGATTGGTCTTACACAATTGATAGTTGGTGCAGAGGAAAGGCAATAAAAAATTACAGGAAAACCAAATTCATTCGTTATAGTAGTGGTTGTACTAAATTACAACGAAGCACATCAATTATGAATATGAATTGAAATGTAAAAATGAGATACAAGGAAGAAAACTTGTGATACAGAAGTGACGGAATTGAGAATCTCCAGATCTGCTTGTATTAACTCTCAATGTAAAAAATCTATTACAAATAACTCAAAAAGGGTCCAGCCCCTTTTATTTCTCTCTGGGGTATATTTATACAATTTTTGTAAAGGAGGTAGAATCTCAATAGTCGCAAAAATTTCAGTTACGACAGAGGAGAGAGAAATCGCTCCATTTTCCCTACTCTGTCTTCACTTAGTGCCAGGTGCTCATCTTCGCGCGGGCTCGGTGCAGGTGAAACATCTTTCCACAAGCTGAGATACGAGACGTGAAGGTTTTGCTTGACATCTGGCCTCGGCGAAGTAACATTCTCAGGCTAACTGCTTCAGCTTGTCCCCCATTTGTGCATCGATGATGTTGAGGGCGCTTCGTTGCGCGCTGGGCTGGATCAAGTTCTTATCAACTCGGGCCATGTCCACCATATCTATCTGAGAGATATTAGCCGAATCTCTCTCATCCTTCTCTCTGAGATCAAGCGAGATCTGTTCCACATTCATTTGTATCAATGTTTCTGCGTCGCTTCCACTGTCCATACCCAACAATTCGCCATATATAGAATTGAAGGCTTCTTCTAATGAATTGGTTACCTTTTGAGATTCTTCCTTGCCCAGCGCAATGTTGTGCTCCCAATCCTTCAACAGAATATTACCTCTGGTTTGTTCTGGGATGGAGAGACCGAGACAACCTGCTGAAACTCTATTATTCATGGCTATCACCACCTCCTGGGAGGCGACCCGAGCCGCTTCAGCATCCCTCTCTCTGACAGTCAGGTTCTTGGAAACCCAATTCATCAACAGACAATTCTCTCAGATCGCTCCCACTTTGGCGAGCAAACTCTGTTGTGCAGAAGAGATCTTATTCCAAATCTCGATCACTCGGGATTTAAACCCCTCAACATCGATCATCCTGCTTTCGACGATCTCTACCTGAGCCTGCAGCTCTGCAATCATAGTCCTCTATTGGCCCGCCTGTATCCGACCATCTCGAACCACTAGATGTGCTTGCTCGAGCTTGGTCTTAAGCACCTCTATCTCATTTTTATCAGCCAGTCGGGCCAGTTCTATCTCCGCGCTCACCTTGCCCTGAGAATTTTCCGTGGCCAAGGCCAATCTGGCCTCGAGAGTCCCGATCAGGCGATTTTTCCTATTGAGTTGGTTCTTCAAAAGTCCGACTGAAAATTGATTTGCCGATGCATACGCTCCTAGCGTCCCTACAATCTCAGTGGCCAAGGATTGGATCCGGACTAGAACTTCTTCGTAAGACCTCGCCCCTCAGAAAATATCATCCGAGGGTGAGTTCTCATGCTCGAATCTCTTGAACCCACACTTTGCTAAATGGTTTCTCACAACCCTCTATGGATCATGTCTCTTATAATCGATGGAGACCAAATTCAGGTCTTCCAGGGCTGCAGCCTCGGCCTTTGCATGCTTGAAATCCAATAAAGAATAAGAATTCATCCAAATGGGAAAAGACGGCCACGCCTTCTTTGAGTATCCTTTGAGTTCATTACTTACCCCGCCAATCACTGTCTGCTGGGAAACATCGCGACAAGTCAGCTTGTCGGGGATGAACAATGGTAGCGCAAGCGGGGGAACAGTAGCCCCGAACACTCTGAAGTACGAGAAATCTGCCTCCACGTACTAGTCCGCTATGCCACTCAGATTTGCAACAATTTTGTCCGAGATACGAGGTGGTGGGTGACCAAAAATGGAGATATGCAGGGGCACCATCACCCAGTTGAAAATTTTGTATATGAAACTATCTGCTTTATTTTCCCATAGATTTTCGTGGTATACATGTATGGGCCTGTCTTCGGCCGGAGTCCAAGCCCAACTCATCAATGGGAATGGTGTCGTGGAACATATCACATCCATGATATATGCGGACATGAAGAATGAGGACGACCTCCCACTTGCCTTCTACTCCCGATACTCTGTGACCCGGTTGGCCAAACTGTCTGAGAGTATCTTTTCCCAATTAAACGAGCAACCTTCTGCAACCCGAAACATCAGGGGCACCCACGCAATGAAAAATGTGATGTGTCCTCCCTCCCAAATAGTCGACATGTCATCATTGACACATACTTATAATGTGGCTCTAGCAAAGCAATTGAATAAACAACCTGGTCATTTTCTCTGAATTTTGCGGAGCGCGAAACCCAATGATTTATCAAACCGGGCATGGTTTTATCATATTCTGTGCACTCCTTTTCATTGAACTTCTCCAGGAATTCAACATCATATGTGTACTCAGATGTCATCGAAATCTTATACATGGTTTGGATATGTTTCGGTCTAAAAGTCTCGACCATGACCCATTGATGGTTCATGATAGCTCTGGTGGGTAGGTCTATGTGATCCAATGCCCATCGAATCATGTCATAAAATGGGAGCAATCGTGGTCTGGTTTCTACCTTGTGCATTCCAGATTGGACAACTATCTTGTATTTAGTGTTCAGGTTGTCCTTTTCATTGTCGTCTGAGTCTGAATAGTTCACGAATTCTGATTGCAAAATTTCTTAAACAAATGACCAGCTGGGGACCGAGTCGACACTCCGGGGTGAAGTGTCGGAGTCATTGTCTGAGCCTTGTCCTGTGAACTCGACATTCGCTTTCGCTGCTTTCCGTGGAGCCATAGCCGAAGCTTGTGTTTTCGCCCTTCTACAATAGAACTGCGTATACATGCAGAAATTAGTTCACTCAGAAATGATGAGCTCTGCGTGTTTATGAAAATGCGTTCGTTATAATAAAATGAACCTCATATATATATTTGAAAATTTGGTACTTTTCGAAATAAGCCTGTCAAATAGTAATTATAAACAAATTTATTGCGTAAAATCCGATCTTATATGAGTGGATTTACCCTACTTCTCCATAAATGTCATCAATTTCTGGCGGTTTGACAGTCAGTCGATATATGGAGAGAAAATGGCTACCTCGGGAATTGCACAAGCCTCGAGGCACGGGATATATCTTACTTTATCTTAAATTATCAAATCTTACCAACGTTAATAAATTTCTCATCGTTTGCTACATCGTGGATTTTCTTTTAACATTTTGAATCTCCAACTCGCGAGATCGCGAGGACCGACTTTGGTTTAATTAAAGGTAATCGCGATTTAAGGCATAATTAATTTTATAATCGTTTTACTCGCCGTATCGCGACTCAGAACTTCGAAGATATTTTTTTGGGAAACTAGTATACCGAGTCGCGAAACTGCGAGATGGCGATAATTAAGATTCAATTAAGAGTAAGAAAAACTTGAATTAGGAAATTAATTAATCATGCTATAATTACATCGTGACTTCTCTAGTTGGGGTTTTAGACACCGTAACTTTTGAAAAGATAGTTCCCAATGGCGAAACGCCGAGAACGAATTTTAACCATGGTTAGCTTTTTTTCCTTTGATCCTTGACCAGGGTTATCCTAAAAGGGCCTCGTGTCCTCGTCTCTCGGGGTTGTAAAAATGAAAATTTTAGTTCGATAGACACTGAGGCGCGAAACTCCGATGACGTCTAATCACAAGTTAAAAGACTTTACCCTGATTATTTCTTAGAGTGAAAATTTAAAACGACTTCTCCGTTTCGTGACTCGGGAAGTGTGAACTCATGGATTAAAGTAACCGACTTGTGATATCCTGAAGCAAACAAAAAGGAGCGAACATTCTTACGAAAGTAGGCTTGTTTCGTGAGTAGAGAATCATTGCTTCTCACGCGACCAGATTTAGAGGTCTCAGCATCTCGGAAGTTAAAAAGAAAATCAACTTTAGATTTCAAGTATCGAATTGAAAATTGTGACAGGCCAAAAAACAAAGGCGGCTCCAACAGGTTGCATCATGTCCCCATGCTTATTCCCTTGAGCAAGTTCAGCCACAGGGGATTGACATCAAACATGTATGGTTCTGGTAGTATCCATTGATGCAAGAGTTGATCAATGCTTGCATTTATCTTGTCTATTGGTGCCATGGGATGGGAAGGAAATGGTGGGATTTTGTTGAATGATTCGTCGATGCGGATTTCCTAGGCAATTGTTTCTAGAGTAGGTGTTGGTGGTTTCCATGTTAATTCAACAAAACAAATTGGAATGAGTAGTGGGCATGCACATTTTTTGTTCAAATATTTATGATGTTCCCCATGTCGTTTCTTGGCTAACCATCCTCTTTCACAAAGGTTGGTAATGCAAGGGACAATTTCCATCATTCTAAATATTTCATCCATATCTTCTTCTATGGTTACCCATTCCTAATAAGGTTGGTAATGTGCAGCCCACCATCACGTAGGAATATTTGTCAGGACTAAGTTGAGTGTGCAAGTCCCATGGTACATGGGAATCCATTGTATCCATGCAATTAATATGTCCATTGGCTCTAACCCATCATACGGATATGATCCAAATTATTCCATGCACTCTTCTATAGACATATGAGTGCACTTCCTCATGGATACTTCATATATTTTATTCTTCCACCTATCCATGGAATCCTTAGAATCCATGTCATGATACTTGACAGTCCTCGAGCTTAAGTATATTTTTTGTAGTGGAGTTGATGTAGTCCTCCTGATGCCCTGTGATTTTGTAAATATTTTCAATCATCGAAATTTGTGCTTCTTCATCTAATGGCTCATTGTACTGATCACCCTCATATGGATATAGTGTCCCGACCCTGCATAGGGTGTTTGTTCCAAAGGACATCTACCTCTTGTTCAAATTTAACCCTTCATTATTGTCAAAGGCCCAGTCAATCCCTAGTAGTTCAGGATATGGTTTAGACTCATCCATGATCTCAATAACATCGAAGTCGGCCTTTGTTTTCACTCCTTCAATGTTCACTTCTACTTACTCTAGCTGACTGATGGGGTTGATCTTGTATTGATTGGCTAATCAGAGATGAATGGGTGACTAGAACAACTTAGGCTTACCCATCACTTCCCAATATTTCTTGGCAAAATGTTCTTGTCGAATCCCAGATACAACATTACTCCATCCATATTGTACCCACCATGCTTTGTTGTCATCTTAAATTCTCAGCCAATGTGCTTTTTCATGGTGATCTGGAAAACATCCCTTTTCGGCAGCGGAGAAGATATGGTGGTGATCCAGATTTAGGAGAAAAATGATATGATTAATAAACTAAATACAATAAACACATAGATTTGAATAACACCATAGATGTCTATTGAAAAATATCTTCTATTGAATAAATGAATAGGATGAAACTATAAAACTATTGAACTAAACCAATTGCTTGAATGGTGGTAGTTATTTCGTAGAAGATATGTGGATGCTACATGCATATGTCTGAGTAGAGTGATTACAATGAGGCTCTAGAGACATTTTTTATATTAATCATGAATGCCAAAACCCTAGACATCCAAAACCCTAACCCTAGGAGGTGAAACACCAAAAATTATGTGGGCCCCTATGGGAAATTTGGTACCTCAACTTCCTTGGGTCATAAAGTTTGCATACGTCCTTTGTTTTAGGTGCGTGATAGCTCCTTGGAAAGGCATTTCAAATAAATACACATCATTCCATCAAACTCTAACTCTATCTAAAATTGTACTATGGAAAACCAAAAAACAATGTTTAGGGCCCCAAAACGGCCCTGGAGGTACAACAAGATGTGTTGACATAAAAACATACAAAATAATCTAGTTGGATTATATGGGAGGCCACTAGTATCCACCTAGAAGATGTGTACGGCTTCAAACAACCCCATAAGTGTAGAATCCACAATTGCAAATAAGTACATAAGAACATGTTGAACAAAAAACAATCAAGAGGAACCAATTGGAATATGTGGGTGGCCACCAATATCCACTTGGATCAATCCTCCCCCCTGAGGAAGCAATGGTTTCCATTTCATTGAGTTCCCCCATTAGGTCAGGAACCTTCTGTTGAATTTGGCCTCGGGTGAGCCACTTTCCTTGGTGTAGGAGTCACCCTTCCTTGACAACCTGATAAAGTTGGATCCTCTATTGGCAAGTTACCTTGACATGTGTGTCCACTATATGATCAATGCAATATTTTTCCATGCATTCATGGTTGATCTCTATTGGTGTCATCTGTTTTTCTATCTATTAGGTGTCCAATAATGGTGGGAAAGATGGCCAAAGGAGGTCCACATTGAACACTGGGTGCAAGCCAAGGAAGGGTGGAGTGTTGAGCTCAAAAGCATTGCTACCCACAACCTTGGTGATAGTGTAAGGCCCATAGAGAAGTGTGAGGAGCTTCCAATGGGGAAATATAAGACGCTCCTTCTGCAAATATAAACAAACTTTTCTCCAATCTGAAACTAGTGTGGTACCATGTCTTGATCATGGTGTTGCTTGTACTTATCATTAGCTTTCTCCAAAATATCATGGACCTGTTGGTGGATGTGCTGAATATGCTCAATGAATCTGGTGGATTTTTCGGTCTCAGAATGAAAATGGGAAGAGTCTATTTATCTGGTGGCAAGAGGTAGTGCAACATCAATGGGACCCAAGGGTTGAAGTCCTAGCCCAACCAGAAATGGGATATGGTTGGTGGCGTTATGGAGAGACCTATTGTACCTGTGTTGAACATAGGGGAGACTCTCATCCCATGTACTTGAATTCTTGGAGTTGTACATGGGAAGGATGTGCACAATCATCTTCTTGACAACCTTTGTTTGGTCATCTGTTTCTGTAACAACCCTCCTAGCTAAGGATGACTACTCAGTCAACTGGTGAATTTTTTTTTCTTTTTGTTACAGTGTGTGCGCGTGTGCAGAAGAAAAATCCCCCTAGACTCTAGTCAACCTTGAACCAACAGGACGCAAGTAAGACGGTCACAATCTAGACGACCTGACATGGCATAACCACGACAAGAAGCAATGCCCCGAACAGGAGGCGGTCAACAAAGGCTACAGGCAGAGACAGACACCAGGGTTAGGTACAGTACGGTCACCGACTCGAAGGAATCCGTCAGTAGAGTCGCAGTAGTGGAACT
>ML829367.1:0-11639 GCA_009831015.1 Picea engelmannii | reverse complement strand
TCTGCAATTGTGTGTGGCCCCTTTACTCCATATGTGAGTCAAGTCGGCAAGCTATCGTCAGCCTGCATCACCAATAATCATGTCAGAATATCATCATCAATTCATCACATCAATCAACATCATAATAAACAAATCAACCCAAAACACACTCCCTGACTCAGTCCGGAGTCCAAGGGGGTCTACCGATGCCTCCGCATCCTCAAGGTCAAAACCTGCACACTCAATAAGCTGAGTCAATAGCACCTGTCTATATGAATAGGAACACATCATATCATCTGTCAATCACATCATCATCATATACAAAAGGTCTAACATCAAAAAGGGTCCAGATCACTTGCGAGCAAGTGTCCTCAAAGAATAAGTGGTCTCAGTGCGCCAGAGCGGGATGTTACAGTTTCGGGGTGGAAAGAAGTGGATTTAGTGATCTTGGTTTCAAAGAATGACTAAAGACTCAACCAAAATGTGTTGAGGAACCTATTTTCCTCATCGGAGATGATGGTATGTAAGGTTTCCATTGATGAAAGGCTTGGACAATGGAATACATTTATTTTTCATAGGTGTGGTATTTTCGGATAGTATTTGAGAGTGTCTCACTATGGTATGTCACTGGATGACCATACTGAGTGAGAACTGTGCCTACAACATTGTCAGATGCATCATTCTCAATATCAAATGGTTGTTAAAAATCGGGAACGGAGAGTACTGGGGTTGAGCACAAGCGATGATTCAGATCATCAAATGCTCATTGTTTTTCCTTCCCCCACATGAAATTTTCCCTACCATCTCCCATGTTCACTTGGCTGAGGGCCCATTCAATATGGGAGAAGCCCAACATGAACCATCAGTAGAATTTGGCCAGTCCGAAGAAGATCTGAAGCTCGGTGAGTGTAGTTGAGGTTGTCTATTCATGAATGACTTGAATCTTAGATGGATCAACATGTACCCCATGCTTATCAACAATGTAGCCCAAGTATTAGACCATGTTCATGCCAAAGGATCATTTTTCCAAGTTGGTATATAGCTTGTGTTGAATATGATACATGTGCTCCTCCCACGTTCTGCTGAAGATGAGGATGTCATCCAAATATACCACTAAAAAAGAGTTGTTGAAGGCTATCAATACATCATCCATCAATCTCATGAAAGTTGTTGGGGCATTTGTTAAGACAAAGGGCATGACCAAACATTTGAATAGGCTATATTTGGATTTGAAGTTTTTCTTCCATACATCAATTGGCTCGATGGGAACTTGGTGGTAGCCAGACTCTAGGTCAATATTGTTGAAGAACTTTTCCCCCTTGAGTTGGTAAAGAAGGTCAACAATCCTGGGAATTCGGTACCAGTTCATGACTGTGATTTTGTTTAATGCTTTGTAATCAATGTAGATTCGCCAGGATGAGTCCTTCTTCTACACCAGTACAATGAGAAAGGCTTGTAAACCCCTCTTTCTTCTTGATGGATAGCTTGGAAATGGCACAATGAGTGCAAGATCTCACATAATTTTTGACATCTTGTCGAATTTTTTAACAAAAAAAATGTTTCTGTAAAATGAACATAGTTTTCTCCATGCCAAAATATCTTTCCATCCGATTATAGTGAAATTCCCAAATCATCTTTGCATGCTCACTTATAAGACATAGAGATGGGCCATATGGCATAATATTCTAACCTGAATGTGAAAATCAGTGACATTCGCACATGTACCCAAGAGATGATAGGTGGTGGCAAAGTCTAGATCTTGTTGATAAAGTTGGGGCCACTCAGATGCCACATGTCCACAAGAATAGATCATGGTGGTGAGTGCAACCACAGGAGGTCGACCGAGGCAGTCATCGACATGATTTGAGCTCCTTGTCTTATACATGATGTTGATATGGAATTGTTATAGGTAGGTGGACCACTTTTGATGGCGGTCATTATGAAATTTACCCTATGTCTGTATGAACTGAAGAGGCTTGTGATTAGTGTGGATGATCATCTCCTTTCCCAAAATGTAAGGTTTCCATTGATGAAAGGCTTGGACAATGGAATACATTTATTTTTCATAGGTGTGGTATTTTCGGATAGTATTTGAGAGTGTCTCACTATGGTATGTCACTGGATGAGTGTAGTTGAGGTTGTCTAGTCATGAATGACTTGAATCTTAGATGGATCAACATGTACCCCATGCTTATCAACAATGTAGCCCAAGTATTAGACCATGTTCATGCCAAAGGATCATTTTTCCAAGTTGGTATATAGCTTGTGCTGAATATGATACATGTGCTCCTCCCATGTTCTGCTGAAGATGAGGATGTCATCCAAATATACCACTAAAAAAGAGTTGTTGAAGGCTATCAATACATCATCCATCAATCTCATGAAAGTTGTTGGGGCATTTGTTAAGACAAAGGGCATGACCAACCATTTGAATAGGCTATATTTGGATTTGAAGTTTTTCTTCCATACATCAATTGGCTCGATGAGAACTTAGTGGTAGCCAGACTCTATGTCAATATTGTTGAAGAAATTTTCCCCCTTGAGTTGGTAAAGAAGGTCAACAATCCTGGGAATTCGGTACCAGTTCATGACTGTGATTTTGTTTAATGCTTTGTAATCAATGTAGATTCACCAGGATGAGTCCTTCTTCTACACCAGTACAATCGAGATTCCACAAGGGGAGGAGGTGGGTCTAATGTCCCACTTTTGAAGGTAGACTTCTCCATTAGGTAGAGGTGCACTGGGGATCAGATCAATTGGATGCTTGACTTGGAAGTAAGTCTGTACCCCGTTGGGTGAGGAGAAGATGTCTCTTTACTCTTCCATGATCATGTCCACTTGATTCTGTTGAAAATAGAGGCTCTTTGTAAAGGCCATGGTTGTGAAGGCGACCTTCTTATTACTCTGAGCATGGATCAAAAAGAATACGAACTTACCAATATGTGAAATGAACTTACTGCATTTCTTAGCAGAGATTAAAGAAATAGCGGTAGGCGGTTCTACCTTTGGTATCATGTACAATTGTCTACCCAAATTAATAATAACATTGTGAAGTCTAGACTCATACACAACATGACACTTCCACAAATATCGTTTTTATAAAACAACATCATGAACTTAAGGGGGATAAATATCACACAATACCTCGTCTTTGAAAGGCTTGATGTCATAGGGAAGACGACATTGTTGGATGACACGAAGATCTATTCCTTGTAGAAGCCAACCGATGGTGTAGGGATGCAGGTGCGGTGTCATCGACATGTCTAGTCGCTTAATGAACTATATTGAGATCAGGTTCTTCTGACTACCACTACCGACAATGAAATGAAGTGGAGCCCCCTTTACCCACATTTGTGAGTGAAAAATGTGTTCCCCTTCCTCTGGTTATTTTGGTTCGCTTGGCTAGAATTTGGTGGTAGCGACGGTGGCACTGGGTTCCGCATCGATAATTTGTTTCCTTCCTTCTAATTTGATTTGAATTCATAATCACCCTTGCAATCAGACGCCTTCAACTCAGCCACAAGTGACTTCTTGGAGCGACATTCTTCAGTGTTGTGCCAAGGGATATTATGGTATTCACACCATTTTCCCATGTCCTTATTTGTCCTTTCATTTTCCTTCTTGTGTTGTGGCTTGGAGTATTTGTCCTGAGAGTGGCCATATTTTCTCTATCCCTTGGCATGTGGTGGGGCCACCTTTTCCCTAATTTAGTTATGAGGAGTTTGCAGATCCAAACTCTTTCCTCTTATGCTTAATTTTTTTCTCGATCTTGAAAACATATCAATAATCCATACCCAATGAGGTGATGTACATAAACTCCTTTTATGTTTGAATTTATTTGTGCAAACAACTGTGATATTTGAGCACCAAATTTCACTCAGAGTCTTTCATACCCAATTTTGTGTGCAGGGTATGGAAATTATTTGTGAAATCTAGTAATGACTTATCCCTTTCTTGACACAGGGTGGTCCATTGGGTGTACTTGATGGGGTAGTATTTTTCTTTAATGGAATATCAGAAGGAATCCCATGTAGGGTAAACCACAAATATTTTGTATTCCTCTATGGCCCTTTTCTAAAACTAAGTATCCCACCAATCCTTAACATGGGGGATGGCCTTGAGGAGTGCAAAAGTAATATTTTCCCTATCGAAAAAATTGTGGATTGAAAAATACCCTTCGATTAGATTCAACCATTTATCTACAACATATACATCTATCAGTCCTTCAAATAATGGAATATCAAAATTTACCTGTACCTTGAAGGGGGTTGCATGGTCTCTTGCTAAATATGCTTCTTCTGTGGGCAGTTGTCAAAGGATATGTGCAAAATTGTCCATCATTTCATTCCTTTGTTGCGTGAGGGATTCCTTGAGAAACATTTTAAAAGGATCATCTTCTCCATCATATTTCTTTTCATCCCCGAGGTTTTTTTGTCAATCTCAGCATGACCGATCTTGCAACGACTCGATTCGTTCAAGTTCCAACTTCTTATACCCAGATCTTGTCGGGGACATGCATGAATAAAAGAAAATGAAGAGCATACTACTCGGATACCATTGATTTGTATTTAGGAGGGGAACAAACTAATTAACAAACGGAATACAATAAACATAGAGGGATGAAGAACAACACAGATATCCAATGAATAAAATCTTCTATTGAATAAATGAAATAGTCTGAAACTATGAAATTGTTGAACTTAAACACTTGCTCGAATGGTGGTAGATATCTCTAGTAAGAGATGTGGCATCTATGTGCATCCCTCTAAGAAGAATGATTGAAATGAGGCTCCAAAGGACTTTTTGATATCACTCATGAATTCCAAAACCCTAGACATCGAAAAACCTAACCCTAGGAGGTGAAACGCCAAAAGTTATGTGGTCCCCTATGGGTAAGTTGGTACCTCAACTTCTCAGGGTCGTAACTTTTGCATTCGACCTCTTTCTTAAGAACATGATAGCCCATTGGAAAGGTGTTTCCGAGAAATACACATTACATTGTAAAAATCTGACTCCATCTACAGTTTGACTATGGAGAGACAAAAATAAATGTTTAGGGCACCAAAACAACCTTGGAAGTACAACAAGATGTCCTAACATGAAAACATACAAAATAATCAATTTGGATTAGATGGGAGGCCACCAGTATCCACCTAGAAGATGTGTAGGGATTAAAAAATCTACAGAAGTGTAGAACCCATGATTACAAATAAGTATAGAAGAACTTGTTGAACTAAAAACAATCAAGAGGAGCCAACTGGAATAGGTGGGTGGCCACCAATATCCACCTGGATCTGGTGGTATCCTCTGCTTGTTATTTCATGCAAGTAGCTAACATTTGGGTCAACTTACTTGCAACTTCTGGATATTTACACAATCACAAACATTAGTTCAAGAAGGTATTTACTTGATCTTCGTCTTCTACCATGCGACCTAGGTCACATAAGGATTTTGAGCATGTTGTGTATTGTAAATACTCTCGACGTTGTTATTCATATGCTTTTTGTTGAGTTTGTCAGAACATAGTTTATTTGTGTTCTTCCTCTATCTATCTTTGGGTCAAGTATTGTATTCCATAATGCACATGAGCCTCCTTCAAATATTTCTACGTCAAGTGCTACAATTCCTTGCGTGTGAGAGATTCTTGCACATACCTCTACATCGCCCGCTGCACATCTTCATGGGTCTGCTCTTCTTCTAGAAACCTTTGTGTCACCATATATACTTCATCATGGATCCTTGCCTCTTCAAGAGACCTTTGAGTCACGTGTTACAACTCCTCGCGTGTTATTTATTCCTTAAGTTCTCTTTGTGCATCGTGCATAAGATGCTTCTATTGAGAAACATCAAACTTTAGAGGTGGTTGAGGAGAATTCCTAATATTTTCCTCTTGTTTTTTACTTGAGACTTCACCATGCTCAAAGTCATCCCCTTCCTTTTCCCCTTCACAGGTCACTACCTGTACTTCATCCTCCTCATTCTTCTTCTTCTTTTTGTGCAACTCTGCATGCACCATATTATAGTTGGTCTTCTTGTATTCCCACTTCTTCATAAAGTCGAGGAAATCCTTGGTTACATGTTTAAAACTATAAAAATATGTACAAATCATGCATGGTTTTGTGAAAAATAGTGAGACATGACCAATCTCACCGCAATTGAAACATGTGGGGGGTATACCTCCTCCTCTTTCGTATCTATGGATGTGACCATGCCCATATCCACCTCAAGATCCTCCTTGATATATTCCTCTATATGTGCCACCACGCTCACCACCCTTTTTATCCTCTTGTACCTAGAATGCATCACAAATGTTTTCTTACATTAGATAGAGGGAATGGCAGTTATTGACATCACGATCGACAGACTTGGAGAACTCATAGAATGGGGCATGATTTGTTGTCTGGTATTTCTTCAATGTGGGACAACGGGGTTTCACATGGCCCCAATGCCTGCATATTTCACACCTTTTGTATTTTCCATATGGAAATAGACTTGGCGTGGCTGTCACCACATAATTTAGAAGGACAAGGCACTCGTCTCGACCATTCCCCTCAAAACAACATGTAGTACACCATACATGATCGTGCATGAATTTGGTCTTAGCCATATATTGCGGTTGTATCATTAGGTTCGCTAGTTGTAATTAAATTTGCGCCAATCCAGTCGATGTCTCTATGCGTCTAGGTGTATCTTCTAAGCGCATCACGATCTCGACTGCCTCTTATTAAGTCGTCATCATTTCCTGGGTGAGAGGGACACAAATATGGGGGATTAACACTACAATGAACCATTATTTGTGTTCCAAATCTATGATTCATAACACCAACCTATCCAACAAGATTTTGAAATGCTAGTCATAGTCCCAAATGGTTTCTCCTTCCTTATGTTTGATTTCCTTAATTTCAGTAATGCATTGTGATTCTGAATTAGGCTTTTGAAAATCCCTAAGAATATGTTTCTTGATCTCTACCAAGGACATTTCTTGTTCTGGTGGCATAATAGCCTTGTATTTCATGTACCACATCAAGGATTTATCCCTGAAAGTAGTCTCTACATGCGCAATACTAGTTGCGTCATCTGTAAATCTATTTATTGACCAAATTTCTTCATAGGTCAGTGAGTGTTTCTCTCCATCGTACTTACATGTTCCATGGAAAATGGGAAATCTCAATGTACTATATTAATTCACCATCCTCAAACTAGATATAGTTCCTCTTCTCTGACTATTATTGGATGGACCTTTCTACACCATTATTGCTTGGGGAAAAGTATTTCTAACTTTGTCTTCTTATTCACTTGTCTCGACACTTCTTCTTCTCGTTTTTAACCTCCAATCTCTCCACTATATTCTTTTTTTCTTCTTGATTAAAATTTCACAAGGAGGTGGTACAAAGGGGGGGTAAGTCCATCTTCTTCTTAAATTTCTCGTGAGGTGACCCAAAGAGATATCTACTTGAATTTTCACAAGACCATCCACTATTTTCAAGTCATCTCCCCCACCACCAGGGGAACCTTCATCTTCTCCTTTTTATGGTGCACCAACATTATGTGTCTTTCCATCATGTCATATATGTGCACCAGAAATGTGTTCTTTGTCTGTCAAGCTAGCCTACTCACTACAAATTTGAGCATTGTCTCCCGGTCTAATCTATGCACTGCCACTCCACACGCAATCTACTTCTCAAAATAGAACATTTCTACTTCATACGCAATACTCTTCGTTTACCTGTGCACCACTACTCTCCTCTTCATATTCTTATAAAATCTGTGGCACTCCACAACAACTAAGGGGCACAAACTTCATCACCTAGGTACGTACTAGTATCACTACTCGTATCCCTACTAGACATAATCTCCTCTATGCCACACCTCTTCTCCGCCCTATCCTCTTCTATGCTCCACTCCATCATAGAATCTACTCCTCCACTACCACTTGGTGCAGTTTCTTTTCTCTTCATCTTAGACCCAACCCTATGTTGCGCACTACTGGACAACTATTTTCCACCTTTCTCTTCTGCTCTTTTGTTTATCTCAACTCTTCTTGCGTACCTCTCAGATATTTTTCTCCTCTTCTCTTATGGTTCCATTCCACACCTCACCCCATCTCAACAACTTCTTGGATCCTCCTCAATAGATCCATATTTTGGCTCATTTTCCCCCACCTTTTTCAAATCCACCACAAATTATAGGAGGTTTACTTGGCCATTGTATTGTGGACCATGGGCATCATTATTCTCTCTATGAACAACATATTCATCGAAAGTGGAATCTCTTCTAGCATCTTCTTCCTTGGACCTTATTCAAACTTTCTTTTAGCCTTTTAAAAGAATCACTATATTCTATAGAAAACTCAATAATGTATCCTTCCTTCACTTGAGAAAACCAAAAATCAATAGCTCAAGTCCACTTGTTATCTAGAACCTTCAAGCTATCAAGCATGGCTTGATCCCAAACTATTGGATCCAATGGAAATGCTTGTCTCGAGCAAGTAGGGGTCATACAAAGTAATTTTTTTCATATTTTGATTACAATATTATGATATGGAAAAGTATCAGATGAAGATAAAAAGATAAACATGTAAGAAGAAGAGACAAAACATTTATATGATCGGCCGACTTAAGGTACTATTGTCGACTATCTTACTATTCCTGACTCTCTGCAACTGATCAACTCAACTGTGTCTCGTATGTGTAGTGTTCATGTGTTTTACTAGTTTGAGGATATCATTTTCCCGTGAGTAGGCTATTTATTGGATACCATTACGAACTTTTTATTTCCTAATACTCAGTTTTTGCATCGCCCTCGGTTTGGTTTCCCAGTCACTTCTTCTTGAGTAGGAGTGTTTCTTGGAAAGTTTTTTCCAAATTTTCTTTCTTCATCCAACGTAAGAAACAATAAGTTTTTCTACCTTCACCAATGGATTGTGGACCCGGAGGAACCCTATGAATATTTATATGAAGGGGAAATTTCTCTTCTCACATCTAGACCAAGATGGTTGACCTGCTTCTGAATTTTGGAAAGCTGATCTAGGAGGGTCATCAACTACTAACTTTTTCCAGCTCATGGTTTCTACTCTAGTAATTATCTTTCTGCAGAGTGAATTTTATCCTTGCTTGGCTTTGTTAAATAGAGTTTAGGTTCATGATATTGAATCTAGCCCAAAATAGCAGTGAAATTTCCCCACACGAGGCTCGATTTCCCCAAATTGTGAAGTACAAAATTAGGTAGTTGTTGAATCAAATCATGTTGTTATGAGTGCAACTTATTTGAGGTACAATATAATATATGGCTTATCGTAATTGGGTAGTTCCTGGATGTGTGTGGTACATTTTTCACGTTTATATCCTTACATTTGTAAATAATATGCTCGTGCAATAATCCTAGTGATTTCTTTGTGAACGTTTCCCGTGATATGATAATTTGTAGGTGGTTGTGGTATACGTTTCGTTATGACATTGATCATTGTTAATTATGTTATTATTATTTGTATTTTCCTGTCATGGATTGAATTTCCTTATTTTCCTAACATCAACATCTCTTCGACCAACTATTTTCCAGGTTCGACCTCCAAAGTCTTAATTTTTTATACATGGTCGATATGTTAGCCAACTGACAGGAATTCTTGAACCATATTTATTACTGGAATGACTTAGTCTATGTCGATGATGGATTACTTGTTCATTCATTTTGATGGGTTTTTTTCTGAGTCGGAATGGTGTCATCTTTTTTCATGCCAATCATGTTCTCTTGGTTTGTATTCATATGAAATTTTATCGCCTCATCTATGCTCACTTGAACGACACTCTCTTGCACTTGGATTGATCCTTTTGCTCGATTCTTTTCTTATGATTTTTTGTCTTAAGTTGGTCGATGGTGTAGAATGTCAAGACTATATTCTGCTATTTTGTCTCGATCTTGACCAAGGGATGTTTTCTCTCTCCACTTTACTTTATTGTTGCTTTTCCTTTAGTGTTATGGCTATTCTTTAAATACTTTAACTTTTCAGTTTTTTATACCTGAATTTGTCTAATTTCTTTTTTGTTTATTAATTTCAAGCAAGGTTTAGTTCTTACAAGTATGATTAGTTAGTTTAGTCGGTTCATGTTGGCAAATCCCTACTATACTTTTACAACATGGTTATTGTCTTTTATACTTGAAATTTCTTTAAACGGGCACCATTAATTACTTTCTTAAATGGATGCCCCAATAATGTTCTAAGTTGGACTTAGTTAGTCGAATATCTTCCACCACATAAGGCCCCAACCATGTTGTTTCCAATTTTTTGGCTTTTCCTTTTATGTGACTATCATACAACAAAACTAAGTCTCCCTCTTTTATATCATTTTTCTTTAAGTGACAATCATGCCACGCTTTTTGTTGTTTCTTATGAACCTCTTGGTGATGGATCACTATTAACCTCTCTTCTTCCAACTTGTTTAATTGGTATATTCAGTCGTTCATGTTTTTTCTCTCATCAAATTTTTCTATCGCTGCAACCCTATCAAAATTAGTCCAAAATTGTAGGGGAATGATGACTTTCTGGTCATAGACTAGCTTGAATGGAATCTGCCCAGTCGATATTTTGAATATTGATATATACTCCTAGGGGATTTCAGGAATCATATCATCCTAGTCATATTTATTTATGCCACATATATTTGTAATTCTTTTGTGTAATGTTTTATTAAAGGATTGAACTGCCCCGTTTTCTTGTGGGTGATAGGATGTCATTTTTCTATGGTCGATTAAAACAATTTCTAGTAGAACTTTAATTGTTTCATTTACAAAGTGAGTTCCCTAGTCGTTGATTAGTGTCATAGGACAACCAAACCTTGTGATTATGTTCGTGTATATTAATTTAGTTGCTACCTCTTTCGTACAAGATTTGACTAGCTGAACTTCTTCCCACTTAGTCACATACTCAATTGTAGTAATGATGTACTTGGCACCATTTCTTCTTTCCATTTGTGTAAGAGGCTCGATGAAGTTGATTTCCCATACTTCAAAATCTCAATTATATTTTATTCAACTTAGTGGCAT
The DNA here is from genome assembly GCA_009831015.1 of Picea engelmannii. Taxonomy (NCBI): domain Eukaryota; kingdom Viridiplantae; phylum Streptophyta; class Pinopsida; order Pinales; family Pinaceae; genus Picea; species Picea engelmannii. The sequence continues at coordinate 620 of ML829367.1, read as the reverse complement.
TTCATTTTTCCATAAGGTTCGTCCAAGAATCTAACAACTATCACATTATTTAACATGATCCTCATATTCTTTATGCAAAGTAGGCCACCATAGGCCTACTTGTAGTACCTTTCTAGTTGTCATGTCGGCTTGGAAATGTCCTCCAACTACTCATGCATGGGATTCACTAATGATTTCCTCCCATTCATGTTCTAGAGGCCGCAATATCGTTGAATCTTGAGGTTATGAAGGGTTGACTCACGATCACATCCCATGGTCACATAGGAGAAAGAGTCTAGTGTGAGACTAGTACTCACGAATCGGTGTTGTCAAGTGCTAGAGAGAGGAGTTGCAGGTAGTCTGAGCCCGCAGGCGACATCAAGGGGACCTATGTGTGAATTAATTGTTGAGGGTCTGTTGAAGGCCCGAAGAAAAAATTTGGTTCCTGTAGTTTGAAGATCCAAGACCAGGAGGTCATGGAGTCCCCAAGAGGGAAGGGGGGTTGTGTCACGTACAGTGGTCCTTATCAATTTATATCATTTTTCCTAAGTGGGACATTTTAGATTCCTTATGCAAAATGAACATGTAATTCTTTTAAGTCTAGAAAATTGGAGCACAAAATAAATTATGCTACACATGAA
>ML829365.1:76941-90613 GCA_009831015.1 Picea engelmannii | reverse complement strand
CTTAAAAGGTATCTTAGACCATATTATGATCTTACTCAAGTTGGATAAGAAATATATGAAGCCTCCTTTCTCTTTGAAATTCAACCCTTTGTGGCTCTTGGAGAAAGACTATAGGAATCTTATCTCCTTATATTTGGACTCACCTTCACGAGTATTTAGGAGTCTAATTTATGTTGCAGTTTGCAGACAATCTATCTAGGGTTAAAGAGGCCACCAAAGGATGGGTTAAATCATTTCATAAAAAATCATAAACGCTTCCTATTGATATTGAGCAAAGGATAAATGATATCCTCGTGGATAAGATGTCAGGTCCTCTCTTTTTGAAGAAGACAAATATTTTCTTAGAGCTCTTTTGGATCTTGGTTATGATCTTATGGCTAAAGAGGAGGCATCTTGGCAGCTAAAGATTCTAGTGATTTGGATCATGGAAGGTAATAACAACACGAAGTTCTTCCATAATTTTACTAGTTACAATAAAAAATTGAAAATCATTTGGGAAATAAAAATTCTAGATGGAATTTATGTCTCTTCATTTGAAGAGAAGGTTGAGGCCGAGAGGGATATTTATGGTAAATTATTCAAGGAACTTGTACGATGTCCTATAGAATAAATTTTGAAGGTGATCAGTTCTTTCCTCAGGGTGTTCTCCGATGAAATGAATGGCTCTTTAAATGCCAAAGTCACAGAGTATGATATTCGTAATACTCTCTTGTCCATGCAGAAAAGGATAAATCTCAATCCTAATGGCCTTATCATGGAATTTTACCTGGGATTTTACAACCATCTAAAAAATGATCTCCTAAAAGTGGTCCACGAATCCCAACAGTTTGGAAAATTCCTTGGGTCCTTAAATGCAACTTTCTTGGCCCTCATCCCCAAGAAGGACACTAACTCCTTTGATGATTACATAATGATTTCCTGTTGTAATGTAGTCTGCAATCTCATCTCTAATATAATTTCTAACAAGCTTAATCCCATGTTAAGTGAATTTGTATCTGAAGAACAATTCAATTTTCTCTTTAACAAACAAATCCATGATGTCATAGCTCTGGCCCATGAAGCCCTTCATTCCATTAAACTCAATAATATTCCATCTATTGTTCTTAAGTTAGATCTTTCCATGGCCTACGATAATTTTTTATATGTTTACCTCCATCTCATATTGATTCAAATGGGCATCCATCTCTCAATGGTTAACTAGATCATGGACTGTATTTTGTTTGCATCTTTTGAGGTTCTCATCAACGTATCTCCTTCTAAATATTTTCACCCTCTAGAGGCTTGAGACAGGGCTACCCTCTGTATCCTTTCCCATTTATTCTAGTGGTTTAGGGGCTTGGTAGACTTATGGGTAACACCACGGATAGGGGGGAGTTGAAAGGAGTAAAATTCCCCCCTTTTGAATGTATTTCCAATATAATATTTGTTGATTATGTACTCTTGTTCGATGCAATATCTCATCAAGTATTTACTTCTCTAGTATTTATGACCTCTATTGCCTTGCCACGGGTATGGAAATCAACATGGTTAAATCCCTCTTTGTCTACTATTTTCCTCACGAGGATTTATAGGATCAACTAGACACCCTCGTTCCTTTCTCTCGAAAGAAATTGGATGATGGTATGAAGTATCTTAGTTTTATTATGAAGCCTAATAATTACTCTTTCGAGGATTGGATTTGGTCATACATAAATGTTGAATACTGCATCTCTTTATGGGTCAATAGATGGTTATCAAGGGGTGGTCATTTGGTTCTTTTGAAAGTAGTGTTGGAAATTATATTGGTATATTGGACTTCTGTTGCAAAATTCTTGAAAGGGATCCTCACTGAAATTAGGAAAGCTTGCATCCATTTTATTTGGACAATGAACAAGAAATTTGACAACATTCCTCTTGTCAAATGGTCAAGAATTTCTCAACCCATGTGTTTGGGAGGATGGGGCACAAATAATATTTATCTCTTTAGCTAGGTACTTGCTGCCAAAAACCTCTGGAGATTTATATCAGATCGCTATGGGGAAGAGTGATGGATTCAAAGTATTTTCTTGACCTTTCGGTGGATTACTAGTTTTGATCTCCCCAAAAGTAGGTTAAGAAAATTTCTACAGTCTGGAAAGATTTTTTTGATGCCTTTCCCCTTATTGGTAACTAGACAGTCTGGAGAATTGGCAATGGGAAAAAGGTCAGGTTCGGAGAGGATCTATGGGAAAGAGCTAATGAGAATTATAAGCTATTAGATGCTCTTATTGAATGCTTTCATAATCAGGGACTATGTTCACTCTCAGAGATCAAATCTCCAAGTCATGATCAAGTTGGAAAGTCTGTATGGAAATATGAAGTGCACCGGTGTAATGTTCCCAAGCCAATTTTTTCACTGGAAACACTAATTGTTCATTATTTATTGTTTGTTTAGTTGTGTGCTTGCAGGTTTAATCATGAAGTTGCACATTAAGGTTTATGTTTATGAGATCAAATCATGTATGCATGGATCTAAATATATATCATAAGAAAAGACAAGATACAACAAGAAATACCAATATGGAACCAAATAACTCAGATATGACCTTTATTTAGATAATATAGAGATCTTGATACAACAGATCTGTAGATCTGGACAAATACCAATAAGAATATTCAGCTGGAATAATAGATGCTACAAAAATTCTCAATATTGAAGATATAGCCTCCAAAGGCAAGACAATAAGTTGATGCAAAGCACAAGATTGATTTCTTTCCTTCCATAGATCAGATCCAAACCCCCATAACTAAGTTGTACCCTTGGATGGTTGAATATACTCAATATTTCAGCCCTGATTCTAGAGGCCTCCAAACACTCTGAATCTGGATGGAATAGTAGATTGGGACAAGAAAAAACCCCTCCTGAAGTCTCAAGATGAATGATAGATATTTTCTCCTCCTATAGTTGAAACCCCAAACTGGGTTGTACCCCTTTGGATGACTAAAGAGACGCAATATTTTGGCATCACTTCTAGGAACCTCCAAATGCTATGAAACTGGATGGAAGGGTAGATTGGGGCAAGATAAACCCCCTGGTAAAGTCTCCAACTGAATAATGAATATCTTCTCCTCCAAACAGATGAAACCCTTTTTTGCAGTGCACCCTCCTTCTCTCCAACTCATTCCAAGATCAAACAAATCATATGGAAAGTAAGCCTCTCCCAAAATAGGATATAAATAGTGTCAGAAGCCCTACAGAGAAAACCCAGAAGTCCAATTTCCCAAAATCCTCCTCTACTTCCTGGATCGAACTATTCTTCTTCCAATGGTGTGCCCCCCTTGCTGGAAACCCCCTAGGTTGTGCACTGTTCCTTCCTTGGTTGATATATGGTACTTGTAACTATTGTAGAATGGTGTGGGAGGAGTATTTCACCCCCAAGACCAAGCTTGGATCAATATAGGTGGGTGTAATATTCCAAATATAAAAAGTATGCAAAACAGAAATAAAATGCTAGAAATGGCAGATAAACAACAATATAACCAGAACAACACCACGATAACACTGAAATGATATCAAAATAACACCAGAAAGAGCACTTTGATTCTGAGAGAAATTTTCATGAGCCTCTTCAATGGGGAAACCTCCAGTTGAGTAGAGCTCTATTAAAATAATATCCAAGCTAAGGTTCTCATACCCTCGACTCCTATTTATACTAAATATGTCTATCAAAAGAACCATCTAGAGGAATATCCTTCTAGAAGAGGAAGCTTCTATTAGGTCTTCCTACATTCAAATTATTATAATTTATTACAAGGCCATATTAATATTGACCTTTATTACATCAGAATAAATTGTTCTACCTACATGAGGATTAGGTCCGTAACATGTCCTCCTCCTTAAAAGCAACCTTGTCCTCAAGGCTTGAGATGTGGAATTTTTTGTAGAATGGTAGCTGGTTCCCAAGTGCCATCTATTGGAGTTGTATGTTTCCACTGGACTAACACTTCCTTGATGGTTCGCTGATGCAGGCGACACTCACATTGTTCCAAACCTGCTTGCGGCTATAACCAAATAGATCCTTCTTCGTCCAACTCGGGAAGGTTCGTTTGAATTTGGCACTTAGTTCCAATCACCTTATTTAAGCATGAAACATGAAAAACAGGATGTAGCTTAGAATGACTAGGAAAAGCTAATTGATAGGCCACCTGTCCCACACACTTGAGAACGATATAAGGACCATAAAATTTGGGCATCGACTTTTGACAATGCTCGGCCTTGAGGGAATTTTGATTGTAAGGTTGTAGTCGAAGAAACACATGATCCCCTTCTGCAAATTGACGTTCAGAGTGACCTTGATATGCTTGTTTCTTCATGCAATTTTGTGCCATGACCAAATTCTCTTTGAGGGTACGAAGAATAGCCTCTCGAACTATAAGCATTTGGTCAACCGCCTGGACCTTAGAGACACTTGGTAAGTATGAGAGAACGGAAGGTGTCTTTTGTCCATATACCACTTCAAAAGGAGTCATGCGGGTAGTTGTATGGTATGAAGTGTTGTACCACCATTCATCTAGGGGTAACCATTGGTCCCACTGATTTTTCTTTTCCGATGAAAAACACCTCAAATATGTTTCCAAACACTTGTTGACAAATTCCATTTGACCATCAGTCTGGGGATGATAAGTTGTGTTGAGATGAAATTGGGTGCCTTGTAGCTTGAAAAGTTCTTTCCAAATATTGCTGGTGAAATTTGAGTCATGATAAGAAACAATAGAATGTGGCATGCCATGAAGCTTGAAGACCTGATCCATGAAAAGTTGAGCCACAACAAATGTTGTAAATGGGTGTTGAAGAGCACAGAAATGAGCATACTTGGAAAGGCGATCAACAACCACCATGATGACTGATTTATTTCTCGATTTGGGTAAGCCTGTAATAAAATCCATAAAGATATCCCTCCAAATAGCAGGTGGAATCGGAAGCGGTTGTAGTGTGCCATGAGATTTGATTGTTTCTCCCTTTTTGCATTGACACACATGACATTTAGTGACAAAATTATGAACGTCTTGTTTCATACCATCCCGGAAAAAAGAACGTTTGACCTTGTCATAGGTTTTGGTAAACCCGGAGTGCCCAACTGTGGGTGTAGCATGAAGCTCAGAAAGTACTGTGGATTTAAGTTTTGATTGTTTACTTAAATACAAATGGCCTTTGTATTGAAGCTCATCATGGAGCCAAGAGTACCTTGGAGAAACTGGAGAATTGGACTACAATTGTTGTATCAGATGCGAACTTTTGGGATCATGTAGCTAGTCCTAGCGAACGTCTTGGAGCCCATCTAGTATAATGAAGGAGAGAGAAAAAAGGGATCCTTCATCTTCATATTTTTCAGGATAGTGCATCCGCAACCACATTGTCTTTGCCTTTCTTGTAAATGATCTCATAATCATATCCAAAGAGCTTAGTCACCCATTTTTGTTGCTCTAGGTAGGAAATGTGTTGTTCCAGAAAATACTTGAGGCTTTGATGGTCTGTCTTAATTTGGAAGTGTTTCCCAAATAGATAAGGGCGCCACAGATCAATGACATGTAGAATAGCAAACATTTCCTTTTCATAGATTGATTTTCCTAGATTTCGTTCAGACAATTGCTTGCTGGTAAAGGCCAAAGGCCAACCCTCTTGCATAAAGACAACGCCAATTCCTTTCCTTGAAGAATCACATTCCAGGACAAAGGTATTTGTGAAATATGGAAGGGATAGGACTGGAGTTATGTACATGGCCATGTTCAAGTTTTGAAAAGCTTGAGCAGTTGTTGGAGTCCAAGTAAAAGAGTTATTTTTTATGAGTGCAGTGAGAGGTGCTACAATCTTTCCATAATTCTTAAGAAACTTGTGATAATAACTTGTTAAGCCCAGAAATCCACGCAAGATTTTGAGAGTCTTTGGGTGAGGCTGGTATTGCATAGCTTCAATATTTTTAGGATCCACCCTGACACCGTCCTTGCCAACCAGATGACCTAAATACTTGACTTCTGAGGTGCCAAAAGCACATTTAGACTATTTCAGGAAAAGTTGGTGTTGAGAGAGTAGATGGAGAAATCGATCCACGTGAGCAATATGGTTTGGCCAGGTTTTTCTATAGATGAGGATATCATCAAAGAAAACTAAGACAAAATAATGAAGAAAAGGATGGAAGACATGATTCATGAGGATTTGGAAGGTGGATGGGGCATTACACAAGCCAAAGGGCATGACCAAAAACTCATAGTGTCCCTCATGAGTTCTAAAGGCAATATTAGGAATGTATGCCTCTTTCATATGTATCTGGTGGTATCTAGAATGAAGATCAAGTTGAGTAAAGAACTGGGCGCCACTCAATTCATCCAAGAGGTCATCAATTACATGAATGGGAAATTTGTATTTAATGGTGAGTTTGTTGAGGGCACGAAAGTCAGGACACATTCACCAAGAACCTTATTTCTTCGGGACCATGACCATAGGAGAAGAGTAGGGGCTTGTACTAGGGTGGATAATGCCTGCATTAAGAAGTTCTTGAACCATTTTCTCAATTTAATTTTTTTGGGAAAAGGGGTGACAATAGGGACGGATATTGGGAGGAAGGCTTCCTAGTACAAGGGGAATGGAATGATCATGAACACCATGGGAAGGAGGTAGTCCTTGGGGAGTGTAAAAGACCACTTGATGTTTAGAGAGGATGGATTGGAGGTCTTGTGGCACCGAGGGTGTCTTAGTTGCTGGTATGGCATGGAGTTGGGAAATAACACAGGAATGAACTTTTTTGAGAATCTTTTCCATGCAATGGGAACTAAGGATCTCAGGTGAACCGACAGTGATGCCTTGGAACTTATATTGTTGGCCCTCCTGGTTGAATTGCATGGTTAATTCCTAAAAATCTATGAGAATGGGACCCAACGTCCTTATCCAGTCTACACCCAACACAATGTCACAACCGCCCATGTCGATAGCAAACATATGATATTTCAGGTGGTAGCCACAAATTTGGAGACATACAATTTCACAATGCCCTCCACATTTCATGGATCCGCCATTTGAAATCATGATTTGGAAATTATTGACTACATGGATATAGCAATGAGTTTCTTGGGCAATGCATCGATGGATAAAATTATGGGTGCTTCCACTATAAACAAGAATGATGACCTTCCTATGCTTGATGTAACCGATTAGCTTGAGGGTTTGGGGAGTAGAGAAACCAGTGAGAGAATTTAGGGAAATGACCGGTTCTACTTCGGGAGGGTCTGAGGGAGGGGTTATGTCAGTGGTTTTAGGTGACTTTGACACAAGGGGATTTTCAACATCCTCTTTCGAAATATCCTCCGAGATGGCCATAAAAATATTTTGTTCCTTACACTTGTAGTCTGAAAAATATTTGTCATCACAATTATAACAAAGGCCTTTGAGTTGGCATTCAACCATTTCAGCCCTGGTCAATTTTTGGATCTTTAGTGGAGTAGAGGGGGTAGTGGGATTTACTGGTTTAGTGTGAGGAATAAAGGAGTGTTTTTGGTTTTGAGAAGATATAACCTGTTGTGCTTCTTTATCTCTTTTAGTATCCTCCACCCAACTATGAGGCTAATCCATGAGGACATGGGAACAAATCTCATCCTTGAGGCCACTGATAAAAAATTCTCGAAAAAAGGCATCAGACATGACCTTTGTTCGAAAATCTAGGAGCTCAAAAGTAGCTATAAAGTCTTCCATTGTTTCGGATTGTTTCAACTTTGTCAAATAGCCTAAATGGTTGGTGTCAGTGTCAAAGCGTTCATAAATCTCTGCAAAAAAGTGTGTCCAAGCAATATACCCTTGACGAAAAGTTTTTTCTCCATTGCCACCATTGCCAACATTCTTGATCTAGATCGAGAACACCATACCAGAGTTTGGCCAAGTCATCTGTAATGTCATATAAAGAGAAATAATGTTCCATTTGGGTTACCCAACCAGTGGGATCTGAGCCATTAAATTTGGTCACATCCACCCGCGGAAGGCGTAGGTCACGCTAAAAGTGATGGTGCTGAAAATTATGCGAATTAGAGGAAGTTTAAGCTCCGGTATGTGGAGGTGGGTAAGATAAAGGGTTATCTGCAGCGATATGCAACTTGGTGCAGATCATCGAAATGACAGATTCAAGCTGGGTATTCATGTCTTGTTTGAGTTCCTCGATTGAGGCGGTGATGGAGGACTGCATGTTTGTATTGAGGGTGGAAACATTGGCACTAAGCTGTTTCACTTATTTTTCAGTCTCTGTGAAATTAGATTGCAAGGTATTGAAGCGAGCTTCCAAGTCTTGGCTATGGGTATGGGCCATGATGATAAGGGAACCGAAATAGGGTGGGTGGGGTCAAAAATTTTGCAAAAAAATGGTATGTATGAATGTGATAAGGGAGAATGGATAAATCCAATGGAATAGGTCTCAAATAATGGTGCAACAAAATCCAATTTTTATTTTTATTTTTTACACCTGTGGTGTTATACTCCGGTTTGAAGAATACTACAGTGATGAAATGCCTAAATGCTTAACTAGGAAGAAATGTGTAGTGATTTGGCAACCCGAACACAGTTGCACGGAAATAGATCTTGCTTGTTTTAAGTTTTTGTTTCCATCCCCAAGGGTTAGGTATTCAAGGGTTTTCCCTGTGCTATAGCTCTCTGATATACGTGTGGGGTCCAACAATAGTACTCGGCCCAATATCTCAGGGCACCAACTAAGGATGGCTAGAATGTTCCCTTAGCCAGACCCCGACTACCCAGGTACTAGAGAGTATCTTCCCGAGTGTTGTTCTCAATGGTACTATAGCAGTCAGGTGGCCGATCGGTTTATCTAAAGAGGGCTTCAGGAAATCTAGGTCGATCCATAAATAGGTGTTATCTGATGCACTACCACTCGAAGGGGTACCAACAAGGGTTACAAGGGTGGCCAACAGATGTGCGCTTATGTACCACTTGTATTTCCTGCGTGTATGAATCCCTCAAATACGGGTTTATGCATGTAAGGACAGATCTTTGTGGCTTAAAGACGCCAAAATACGTCTCTACCTTGAAAAAAAAAATTAACCCACAATTTCTGCCGAGGAAAGTGCTTTGATACCATTTGTAATATTCTAGATATAAAAAGTATGCAGAATAGAAATAAAATTCTAAAAATGGAAGATAAACAACAATATAGCCAGAACAACACCACAATAACACTGAAATAATATCAAAATAACACCAGAAAGAGCACTTTGATTTTGAGAGAAATGTTCACGGGCCTCTTCGAGGGGGCAACCTCCAGTCGAGCAGAGATATATTACAATAATATCCAAGCTAGGGTTCTCATACCCTCGAATCCTATTTATACTAAATATGCCTATCAAAATAACCATCTAGAGGAAAATCCTTCTAGAATCACAAGCTTCTATTAGGTCTTCTTACATTCGACTTATTCTACTTTATTGCAAGGCCTTATTAATATTGACCTTTATTACATTAGAATATATTGTTCTACCTACATGAGGGTTAGGTCCCTAACAGTGGGATATTTCACCATCGAGTTGATCTCTAGGGTTTGTAATCTCAAAAACCTCAAAACTCCTTTGTGCTCAAGAGCCCAAATGCAAAATGTAATAATAATCCAGAATGAATGAGAAGTGATCCCTTCCTTTCTTTTATACTCCAGATCTATTTCTTGTTTAGTTAGTTAACCCCTAGGGTTAACTCCTAGCTTTTCCACACATGTTCTTTTATTTCCTTCAGTTACCTTTTACCCCAAAGTCAACTTAATATTATAACGTTGTTCTTAAGTAATGGCCTTGGGTTTTCTTTGTCCCCATGATGCATGAGACTATGGTATAGTGGGGACAACTAGACTATTGAGTCTCTCATAACCTCTTCATCAAGAGCTGGGGGACAATACAGTCTCCCATGCTAGAAATTGCTTGCCCACAATCAATTCTGAACCTGTCTTCTAAAGAACCTGCTCACCTTCCCAAGTGGCATCCTCTATGGGTAAATTATTCCACTTGAACAAGTATTACTTGATGATCGTCTTCCTTAACCTCTTCTCCCTCACTTATAATATTTCTTCTAGAATCAGTATCAATTACCCCTCTTCATTCAAGGGTGGAAGTTCCTCAATAGGCAGGATGTGTTTACATATGGCTCTCTTTAAGCATGACACATGAAAGACATTGTGTATTTTTCTGCCCTGTGGTAGATCAAGATCATATGCCATGACCCCTAACTTTATGTTAACCCTGTATCATCCAAAGAAGTGAGGTTGGAGATTTTCTGCACCACTCCTCTTAATGGATGCTTATCTATATGGTTGAAGCCTCAAGTAAACCAAATCACCAACCTCAAATGTGCGATCCACCCTGTGCTTGTCTACATGTACCTTTTGTTGATTATGTGCCCTTTGCAGGTGGTCTTTAAATTCTCTAAGTATATACTAACTTTGTTGAATCCAATCCCGAACCATGGGAGCCCTGTTGTCACCAAATAAAATCTCCACAAAGGAGAGGGGATCATAAATGTATAAGGATCTGAATGGTGACATACCAATATACATATTATGGGTGGTGTTGTAGAAATATTCCCACAAGTGAAGCCACTTAACCCATGCCTTTTGCTACCCTGACACATAATTCTGAAGGTATCCTTCAACCCACTTGTTGACTATCTCCGTTTGGCCATCATTTTGAGGATGATAGATAGTACTAGGGGTTAAGGTTGTACCTACCAACCTGAATATATCATGCCAAAAGGTTCTCATGAACCTACTATCCCTATCACTCACAATGGTTTTGGGTAAACCATGCAACCATAAAACCTCTCTGTAGAATAGATCTACAACCTGTTCTGCACTGTAATCTGTGGAAATAGCGAAAAAGTGAGCAAACTTGGTTAACTTGTTTACCACCACAAAAATGCAATCCTTTCCTTGGGCCTTGGGAAATCTCATGATGAAATCCATGGATATGCTTTCCCATTTGTGCTCAGGAATGGGAAGTGATTGCATTAATCCTGCTGGATGAGTGTGTTCATCCTTGTTCACCTGAAAAGTGGTGCATTCTTTGAAGTGGCACATCACATCTTCCTTCATTCCCTTCCAAGCAAATCTTTCCCTTATTTTCCTGTATGTCTTGATGAACCCCCGTTGCATGCTTGTAGCACTTTGGTTGTAAAATTTGATTCAGGAACCAAGAAGATTTGGCCCTTGTGATATATGATATCATCCACAATTCTGAAATTGTCATCTTGTACCTTCCCATCCATCAATTCGCATGAAAACCTGTTTTTTGAGTATTCCACCAAAAGGTGGGCCTTCTAGTCCAACTGAAATGTCGGTCATAGCATAAACTAATGGTGTTTTGGATAAGGCATCTGCCACCACATTATTTTTCCCTTTGATAAACTCAATGTCAAATTCATAATCCTAGATCTTGCTAACCCATTTTTGTTGCCTCTCATTTAAGTCCCTTTGATCCAGAAAGTACTTAAGGTTGTTGTGATCTGTTCTCACAACGATTTTTTCCCCAACCAAGTATTTCCTGAACTTAGCCAATGCATGCATGATGGCTAAAATATATTTTTCATAGATGGTGTAGAGAATCTCTGTACCCCTTAGTTTTCAGATCTCATAGACAATAGGGTTCCTATTTTGCATAAGCAATAATCCAATGCCCTCCCCTGAGGCATCACACTCCATTGTAAAGGGTTGTGCGGAATCTGGTAGAGCCAATATCAGAAAAGTTATCATTACCTTCTTCATCTTGTCAAAAGTCAATTGTGATTCTGGACTCCACTTGAATGCACCCTTCCTGGTCAAATCGGTCAAAGGTGCACAAAGTTGAAAGAAACCTTTGACAAATCTGTTGCAATAGTAGGAGATGCCAAGAAACCCTTTTAATTCAGTGAGTGTCTTAGGTGTCAGCCAATCAAGTATAGCATGTATATTATCTTGGTGTACCTGTACCCCTTTCACCCCAATGATGTTTCCCAAATAGAGTACCTCTGTCATTCCAAATTCACACTTGGATTCTTTAGCATATAGAGATTTTCTTTCCATGACGGCTAAAATATGTTCAACATGTTGCAGATGCTCCTCCCATTTTTTGTTGTAGATCAACAAGTCATCAAATAAGACCAAGAGGAACTTCCTTAATTTCTTGTTAAAGAAATGATTCATGCAATATTGGAAGGTGGATGGAGCATTAGTTAGCCCAAATGGAATTACCAAGAACTCATAGTGACCATAGTGACATATGAAAGTGGTCTTGGGTAGATATTTATCCCTCATTTTTATCCGATGATAGCCAAAGCACAAGTCAATATTGGTGAAGTATACAGCCCGATGAACCTCATACAACAACTAATCAATCCTAGGGATGGGGTATTGGTTCTTGATCATCTTCTTATTAAATTCCATGTAATCAATGCACATGTGCATGGTTCCATCCTTATTTTTCACTAACACCACTGAATATGAAAAGGGATTGGAACTTAGCCTAATGTGGCCCATATCTAATAGCTCTTTGATGTCCTTATCAATATCGTCTTTATACTTCTTTGGGTTCCTGTAAGGAGTGGTGATGACATGTTTCACTCCCTCTTCCAATTCTATGATGTGCTCAAAGCCCCTATCTGATGGTGCTCATGGTGGAATGGGTTCAAAGACCTTGTTGTGCCTGTCAATAATTCTCTGAATCTTTGGAGAGTAATGAGTACCCCCCTTCTTATCCACATGAACCGATATTCTACATTCTTCTACATACACAATGTCCTCCCTCTTGAAGATGGCCTCCATGCACTTTGTTGTCACCACTCTAGGTGTGTTTCCTGTCATGCCATTGAGTACCACCTTTTTCCCATTTTCCTCCATGAAAGACATCTCCATGGTCTTGTAGTTGGTAGTAATTGGACCCAACATACTAATCCAATGAACTTTGAGGATGATGTTAGTGTCTGGAAGATCCATTACATAGAAATATTGTTCCAAATCATGCCTACCCAATGTAAGCTTCATTCCTGGAATATACCTGTCACAAGGCATAGTGCACCCCCCTACTACCTCCAGACAAAACCCTTCAAATTCAACTGTAGGTATATGTCTTCTCTGCAGTAGGGATGAATCAATCAAGTTGTGTCAAGCACCCCCATCAATGAGAACTGAAACTTTATGCCCCTGTATCACTCCTCTCATCCTGAAGGTGTTAAATTTGGGTACTCACTGATTGATGTTATTGTTACCTTCTCATTTATTGTAAGGTCATGACCTGCATCCTCCTCATATGCATTTTCCATGGGATATTCCTCCATGTTTTGCAGATGGTAGATGTTGATTAAGGTTGGTTATCATTGATGTCAACCCTTGAAGAAAGACCTGTAGCACAAAGGTTTGGGTAATAGACCCAATAGTGTTTGATGTAAATATGACTCATTATTTTTTTGTCATGGTTGATAAGAAGTAAATATGGATGAACTCCAAAGTGGTCCCCTTATGGTGAAATCCCTCACGGAAAGATGCTTTGTGGAGTAAGAGAACCCATAATTAATTGTGGAATAATGAGATGAAGGAAAGTGAATTTGTCAGGGAAAATATCCTAGATGGATAGTTATTGTCATGTCATTTCCGGTGGTATGTGGAACGTCACATAATTCCTCACGGTTAGAGAGTTATGGCCATGAGAAGTT